>CAJQUW010014221.1:0-133214 GCA_907163375.1 Prostheceraeus crozeri | reverse complement strand
GTATAACTACAGTCCGTTTCATAAAAAGTGGATCATCCTAAAATTTGACTAAATAAAACATAAGTATGATACAGAAAGCATTTTTCATGTTATTTCATGTCCCTAATATATTTAAATGTCCTTATATAATCTGATAAGCTATGACACAGTAACGGTTCTTAAGAAGCTAATATTTTGTGGCCCTACCCTTATTGTCAATGACATTACCAATTCGTCTAGGCATTGATTCGATGATATCGTTGATTTTTGACTGATCTAACTTTCTCCACTCTCTTTTTAACAGTGACGTAAGTTGTGATACGCCATCTGTAGGTAGCAGTGAACGATGAACGTTACGCTTTAGAATACTCCATACATTTTCTATGGGATTCAGATCAGGAGAACGAGTTGGCCAAGATAATGTCCTAAGCCCTAATTGAGACTTGAACAAGTTGACTCTACTACTCCTGTGACACGTAGCATTATCATCCATAAATAACCAAGTCGATGGATCACCAAGTTGATCTGTCATTTGGCCAATGTTCATTCGTAAAACATTCACATAGCGTTCAGAATTCATGGTTCCTTGCTGTATGTGAAGTTCAGAGCGGGCATTGGTCCAAATGCCAGCCCAAATCAGTAGTACCCGGGGACGATGTAAATGTCTCGGAATTTCCTGATCAGATTTTATCCATAATCTCAATCAACCATCACTATCCTTCAGACGGACTGATGCCTCATCAGACCAGACAACCCGATCCCATTGATTTCGCCAGTGACAATGACTCATTGCCCATCTGAGACGTCTTTTTGTATGCTGATCTGATAATTCGATCTGAGAGGGCCTCTTACAGCTCTTGAAATTCGACTCAATAAGTCTTCTATGAATAGTGGACTTAGAAATAGACCAGTCTAGTGCAGCCATCTCAGTTAACGAGAGACTTGGATCAACTTTAACAAATCTCAAAATTAGGCGGTCTCTACGTTTGGATGTTTTGCGTGGACGGCCAGAGCCCTCTTTACGACAGAGTCGAAAATCATCATTATGCCATCGATGCACATTTGTGTAAGGGACATTTAGTCGCTTGCTTGTAGCTCGCAAAGAAAAACCTAGTTCTAGCAAGGCTGACACTTTGCCTTTTGTGAATTCGATCTCGTTATTGTTCATTTGTGTTTTGTATTGTTTTCAACCGGTAAGAGATAGATTTCTAGCTGAAAGCAATCAGGAGTGCTGCCAACACCACCGCAACGAAGTCAGGAAGCTATGGAACATGAAGTCCAGTTAATCACATGTAGCAGTTACATTATTGTTGATGAATAATGGTGCTATACTGGCTCTGATTGACCGATTTTCTTTATTTTTGTTTTGCTTGATAGCTTTTAGCTTGTAGAACAACATATTACATAACAACGAAAACAAATGTAATTTTATAAGAGTGAGGTATGATTTTGTGTGACATTGCTAAATGAAGATCAAATTATCTACTACTTTTTTATCTGTAACAGGAAAACAACTCAATATTCATGCTTGAAATTTCCAACAATGATATTAGTAAGCACAACTGACATCTCTTCCAAATTTCAGAGAAATTCGTTCAAGTTTGGCGGAGTTAGCCAAAGTTGAAGTTAAGGCGATGTTTAAGGGTGATCCATTTTTTATGAAACAATCTGTATTTATTATTTTATTCTCTTGTGTATAACTATTTACTATAATGCAGTTGATTATACTATTTACATGCAAATAATCATGCCTATCATACTTCATTTATCAACTACAGTGTATATGTTTTCGTTTAGTTACATTGCCATAGTCTGAACATAATTAATTGTAGATTTGAACAATTCAGATCATTGCGCAAAAGTTTTCTCGATAATGTTAGGTCCTCCGATCATTTTAAAAGCAGGCGCACAAGAAACGTACACAAACTTCTCTGTAGAACTTGACATCGTCTGTGTCTCTTTGTTGTGTGATCCGGTTGATAGCAGTCACTGAAATTTCGCACAATTTGGCGTGTTTAATGTTCAACTGGCTGTTCATTGTTCGATTGCTATGGTATTATATCACCAGATTGTCCATTTCATTAACGTTGTATGTTCCAGTGCTTCCTTTCTAGTCAAACAGAAGAAGAGACGACCTATCTAATTCTGTGTGCCTTTTATATATTTCATTTATCAACTATATTTTTTCGTTTAGTTGCACTGGCATAGTCTGAACACAATTAATTGTAGATTTGCCGATCACGTAGATGTGTTCAATCATTTTGCTCGTATAATATTGTCGATATGAAATGAATCAGATGACAAATACATCATCTTTACACTACCTCACTTCTATGCTAATTTTTATCCATTTTCATTTGCTGTAACAAAGTGTACTCATGTAACTACATAACATAGGATAAGTCATGGCTAAAATTATTTCATAATACAATACTTGCGACTCCTACATATATAAGTCAACCTTTCACAGAAAAAACTAATGCTTTCTTTGAAATGAATAAGAGGCAATAGTAAGTTGGCAGTTCGAATCGCTCGATGCTGAAGAGTATATTTCTGTTTGCTGGTATCTGTCGGGTTGTATCAATGAGTGCATTGGTCATTAGTTTGATCAATACCGGCATTTTCCTTGGTGCTCGTCAATGCTCCTCGGAGGATCGTAGATCGGCATAGTAAACTGAACGAATAATCAGGTCGATCGGATGAAACAATTCAATGCCTATATGACCTTCACTGTAGTTCGAGTGGATGTCTTGGTAGCGGCTGCTACATGTCTGGCAAATTACAGCGAATATAGAGCTTGATTTACCCTTCATGTTTTGAGGATCAAAGAACGGAGCAGCGTTTCTCTCTCCCAACAAGTTCCTACCTATATTTGATTCAAAGTTGGAAGCGAGTCTGGGCAGGACTTGGGCCTGAGAAATTTGGTAAGCACCAGGAATGTGGAGTCGGAGTCCCGGAGTCCTATCATTTTTGCTGGAGTCGGAGTCCTATCAAAGGATGGGACTCTGGACTCAGGGCTATAACTAGACCCGAAATATAATACAAACAAATTATTTATCCTTATTATTGAAAAACAGGATTGTCTTTTCGCTCGGTGATTAGTAGAGAAGACAAGCATTCCTAGCCTCGATCACACACGCGCCAAAGGTCACATCAGAGACAAAAATGAAAATACTAGTTTGTTTGAGAACATTACCTCTTACTCCCACGTTGATCCTGTATGTGATGGTTCCTCTAAAGCGCGTATTAAAATCGAAAGTGTACTCATATTTTTTGAAGAAGGATGGGGATTTTCCTGCCAGGTAGAGACTGGAGAAAAGCCATGTGAAGGACACATCGAAAAGATGGGAGGAGCCGAGTGGTATGCATCCAACTTAAAGCGACATTTGATAAACATTCATCGAAAATGATTGATAATTGATGCAGCAATGATCACTAAAAATAGGTTCAGCTAAGCCTATAATGATCTATGATGTAGGTTGCCGGTTTGTTTTTCAAAAAACTGGGCTTTATATACTTGCCACCCATAGTCGGAGTTGGAGTCCTATCAAAAGCCGGAGTCCTATCAACCCCCGGAGTCGGAGTCCTATCAAATTGATAGGACTCCGCATCCTTGGTAAGCACCCGTGCCGATATTTATTATGCCTAAAATTAATAACATCACCCTCATTTGATCATTTGAATTCTCTGAATGAATTCTCAGTGTTTTCGTTTTCCTTGCTTCAACAAACTTGAATATGGCTAACAATAATAAACATCAGTGCGATACATCAATTGAGATCCAAATTAATTTAGATGCACATTCTTTTGTTAAAAAATGAAAATTTTCTATGTATTACATGTTTTGAAATTCACCTTACTGCTAAACAGTAATCAATTTGCTTACAGGTGATTAACATTTAAAGGCGATTGCTCTCAACTAACACAATCAATATTTTCATCAAAGTATGTGAAGTGCGCTGAACAATAAAATATGTCATCCGGCCCAGATAAAAATTCATCCGTGTGTAGTCAACACGTGCCCGGCTGGGTTGATGGTATACGGCCCTGGCTGGGTCCCCTGGCATAAAAAAGCCGCCTTTTTCCACCTCTGATTTGATTGCATCGATGAACGACCCTCTTATTAAACAATTTTGTTCTGTAGCACGGACTGATGCATGCAATTTCCGACTCCATGCGCGGATGGGGGCGTAGGCAGGCAGGCAGGTTTGGAATGCGCACGCCTTTTTTCTTGTGAAATAGTCTTTAAGTTTCATACATTGAGTAAGTATATTAGATAGAGTAGCAAGTCAGTATTGATTAAATTCCCAATGTGTACACAGTTTCGGTTTTATTAACCCTCAGAGACCTGAGGGGGTTCCAGTGGACCCCGGAGCCACATTTTTCTATTTCATTTTTTACGCTGACGATATATCAACCACTCAAGCCCATACAAAATCATCATTTCTGACAGTGAATCTGCATGTGTTATTTCATTTCAATTGAATCAGTAGAAGTATGCCAGATAGGCCAAGGGGGTCCAGTGGAAACCCCCTCAGGTCTCAGAGGGTGTAGAAATTCCATCACAAAATTTTTGTAATTAGATGAAAAATGATTTCGAACATGTCCACGATGGTGTATAAAGAGTGAAAGTCATTTATTTATTGTTTGCATCATGCTCGTAGATGTGCAATGTTTTGGAAGATCGCAAAATGTGAATATTTTGCTTTCGCACATGATCTCGCGTGACTGGTTGGCCTATATGAACAACTCGACATAAATCGATGTCCGAAATGAAAGCTATCATTATATTCATAGTTGAGCACCAAAAACTGATTGATGACAAACTTTTCACAGCAGTAATGATAAGTTTGAGATCTCCACAGCTGTTTTTGGTTCTAGAAGTACAGCAATTTTGACTCATTTTAGGTCTATTTCTGATAGCTTTGGATAAATTTGAAGGAATGTACAAATGGAAAGGATAAGCTGCATGAATTAAATCAATTTCATCAAAATCTGAGGCTTTATGGTGCCACAAAATATCGTAAAGCCGCCTCCTAGTACAAATGATGCTGTACTAAATGTGGTTGACTTACAAAAACAACATATTATCGCACGTGTTTACTGAGAAGGCTGAAAGTCACTCAAGGGATTCGTTATACCGACTTGCTACACGCAAACATCATTGTTTTACTTAAAATCAACTTTCCTAATGTTTTGATATCGATTTAAGCAGGTAAACTAAGAATATGTTATAGGTATCCACTGGTCCTCCCCTCAGGTCTCAGAGGGTGTGAAAAAGCTCAGGTCTCTGAGGGTTAAATGAACTCGGGTTGAGACCCAGTAGGCCCCTACCTGATGTGAGATATGCAAATTTTTGCAGTTTTGAAGAAATTTCCGTATAGCTGACTGATCATGATAGCAATACAGAAGGAGGAATAATGTTTTACAAATCCTTTGTGTCATGCAGGGTTGCCAACAGGTCACTATTTAGTGACTAGTCACTATTAGTAACTATTTGGTCACTTTTTTTTGTCAAGTCACTGCAAAATAGTGACCATTTTTTGTAAATCATTTGACGATTTTATGTCAAAAATATTTAGAATCGGTCCATAAATCGGACAAAACGCAAGCATAACTCAATTTACATAATATTTTACCTACACTTAAGTGTACATATTTTATTAATCGGTATGCGGCTGGTATTTCATTTTGTTGTATCTACAGTCATAGTAGGAATTTTCAGGTTTTTCGTCATAACATCTTGCAGATTCTATGAAGTACTGGGAGAACCTTTCATTAAGGTATGATCACGCCGCTGAGTTGCATTTGTTATGGAATGTGAAGATTAAAATTCATGATATACGAAATCTGGTTATATTTTCGGTTTTCCTATGAGAGCAAGTACCTGCTATCAATTACAGAAGAAGTAAATGTGAGTAATGGGTAAAAGACCGTTCCAGGACACCATAAAATCAAAAAAATTAGTATCTTTAAAAACGACATAAATTCATAAATTTAGACCCTTTTTCAGGTTTTTAAGACCTAAATTCATGAATTTGGTTCATTCAAAAAGTACCATTTTTTTCAAAAATGGTACATTTAAAAACGACATAAATTCATGAATTTAGGTCTTAAAAACCTGAAAAAGGGTCTAAATTTATGAATTTATGTCGTTTTTAAAAGTACCCAATTTTCAAATTTTTCAAAATCTCAAATTTGAGAATTACAATTTTCACCCTTAAAATCATGACCGTTCCAGGACACCGAAAAATCAGAAAAGTTAAGAATCTCAAATTTGTGAATTACAATTTTTACCTTGAAAATCATGACCGTTCTAGGACACTAAAAAATATAAAAGTTGAAAATCTCAAATTTGAGAATTACAATTTTTACCTTGAAAATCATGACCGTTCCAGGACACCGAAAAATCAGAAAAGTTAAGAATCTCAAATTTGTGAATTACAATCGGGCGAAGCCCTAGAACCTTCGGTTCGATTTTCACCCCCAAAATCATGACCGTTCTAGGACACCGAAAACCCGGACACCGAAAAAATCATAAAAGTTAAGAATTTCAAATTTATGAATTTTATCCATTTTTCAGGTTTTTAAAATATATCATGTGATTTGCGGGACATCTGAGATGTCTTCCAGGGCTTCGCCGTTAAAAATATTTCTTTAAAAATGGAAGAAACAAAAGTGGAAGGAACTTCAGAAATGGATGAAACCGTAAGAATATATCCTTCATTATCATATGAAATGGATATTGCAAAACACAAAGATAGAGTACGTTATATGAAAGATAAGGAATCGCAATTATTACTTAGATTAGAACATTATAATAAATTAAGAAAGAGATGGAGTAAAGTTAAGAATGTAACACAAGGAATTGGCATATTCTTAACAATAAGTTTAGGTACTTTAACAATTGTTATATCTTCAGGTGTTTTAGTAATTCCAGTAGTTGCTACAGCTTTAACAGGTACGGGTGTTTTTGCAACTTCACTTGCTACAATGTTAGAAAAATCTTTAATAACTAAGAAACGAAAATCATTAAAAACTAAGCATTTACATATTAAAGAAGTCTATGATAAACTACACTACTACTTTCAAAGAGTATGTGATGATAATGTTATTACGTTAGATGAGATTGAAAAATTTGATCAAATAGCTAATGAAGTAAATCAAATATCATTTCAATCACAGACAGAAAAAGTTAATGATAAAAATAAAAAGGATGGTAAAATTTCTAGTGATGGTAAAACTTTTATTGATGATAAAATTTCTAATGAAGAAAATGATAAAATTTTTTTAGAAGAGCTAAAAACTTTATTAGACAAAACTTTATTAAACAAAACTTAATACGAGAAAATTTTAAACGAGAAAATTTTAAACGAGAAAATTTTAAACGAGAAAATTTTAAATGTGAAAACTTTAAACGAAAAGATGTCAAACAACAAAGCAATAAAAAAATAATTTGTTCAGTAAAATGTTTTTGCTGTATACCAATGTTACCACAAAATTCAAATATTATATTTTAAAAAAATAGACAAAATTAAAGCTGATAATAAAAAATAAAATATTAAAACATTATATTTGTATATTTTTATTACTCGGTAAACAATTGTTCGATAACTCTTTCATGAATTTTTTTATCAATATTAATTGTGATAAATCCATAATCTTTTGACCAAGCATTATTACACGATTGTTTAAATTCATCTTTATCTCTTATACATAAATCTCTTAACAAATCACTTAAGTTTCTTGCATTTATTTCAAATAGTATAAATATATTTGCATTCTTTCTAATAACACTTCCATCTAATGAATACATACTTTGTGTCAAATAAAATACACTACAGTTATTATGTCTACCTCTTGTGAAATAATTTCTTTGAACTGACTGATTTCTGTCATTAACACAATCATCAAAAATTACACAATGTTTCATTGTTTTATCTAGTTTACTAGGATCTTGCATATTACCACTATCATCTATTAATTGTATTTTTATATGCTTATTTTTATTGGATTCAACTAATTGTTTATTTTTTGCTGCTTCTTCACACCACAAATTTATTTCTTCTTCATATTCAGATTTTTCGTATTCTTCGAATAGAGAAGCAATTGCTGTTTTTGTAAGATTATTTTCAAATCCATATTTTAAAAATTGATAGACGGGTTGTTCTGCCGTTGTTGTATAAATTATAAGATTGTTATAATCCAAAAAATTTGGAGTCGTTAAAATTTTAAATAATAGATATGTTTTTCCACATCCTGATCTTCCGCAAATAACTGCTAAAACTTTATTAGATAAATTTGGATGATGATTAAATTTAAGTTTTTTTTTATTTAAAGACATTTCATTCATTTTTAAAGTAATAAATTCATCCATTATTGAATTAGTGTTTTTAGAAACAAAAAAATAAAAATAAAATTTTAATTTAAGTTTATTTTTTTGTTTCTAATAATAAGATTAATAAGATTAATAAGATTAATAAGATTAATAAGATTAATAAGATTAATAATGAAAATGATAAAAAAATTAAACTTCTCTATTGTAGCGTAAAAGTTTATACCTCCCGAACGGGAGTTTATACCTCCCGAACCAAAAGATCTATCATAATCTCTTCACCTCCAAAATTTATTTCTTGTCCTTTCTCATCAGTGATTCTAATGTTAATGTTGTTAATAGTTTTTCTTGTAATAGGAAAATATATTAATGTTTGTGGAATTACATTTAATCTATAACCAATGGGTACAGTAAAAGCTGGAAAACTGAATATTAAATTTGACAATTTACCATTTATATATCCACCTTCAATAATGTCACAATGTACAACAATTGAATTTATTTCAGTTATTTTTGGAATCTTCTCACCTAAATGATAACCTTGAATATAAGTTTGTTTATTAAATCCTAATAGCTTTGACAATGATCTATCATGATTAAAATCAACTTGATGATTTTCGTCTAAAGTAAGAGAAAATTTATTAACTGCCGGTTCAACTGCAAAATGTAATTGTTTCTTATCTTTAAATGGTATACCTAAATGTCTCTTAATTTCATTTGATATTGTTTCAACTTCGTAAGAACCAGGAAGAAAAGTTAGTATTTTCCATGTTTTGCCTTTATCAGTAGAATATCTAAATTGATCATTCACATCTTTGATAACGTTTTGAATAGTGTTAAATGTGGAGAAACTAGTCAATGCAATTTGATAATTTTTATTTTGTTCCAAATGTAGAATGGGTTCTAAATTACAAGTGTGTGATGAAGTAGTTGTTATAATTTTTAACGTCGTACTAAATTTTGATGAACCCAAAATCTCTGTTAAATTTTCTAAATGATTATTAATTTTGTCTAAATCTGCTGAACACATTTTTAAACTAAAAAATTAAATAAATATTTTTTTTATGAAATATTTTTTTATGAAATATTTTTTTATGAAATTTTTTTTATAAAAATTAGAAACAACATATTTCAGCTACACTTTTATAATCCTCTTCATTTAGAATCTTCTTTTCTAACAGTCTTTTCAATATAGCATGAATTTCATTAAAACTAGAATTATGTCCTTCTTTTATTGCCGATATTAAAATATTTAATCTATTTAGTAATTCTTGTGGATCATCTGGTAAAAATACAGTTGTTTCTGTTTTCTGTTTTTTTGTTTTCTGTTTTTCAGATAAACCTTTCCCTACTTTAACTCCCGATGATAATAAATTTTCTAATTGTTTATAACGTCTAAGAGATTTTACTACACCAACTCTGTCTAACATAGCTTTATATTTTATTAGATCTTCTACAGCATAATTTTTTAAATCTGCTCCTCTTAAAAGATCAACAAAATTTCTATCTAAACTAATAGGTTTTTTATCTGGCGTAAAAATTAATCCTCGTAAAGGTTGTGGAAATATTTCTTTACCACCAAGATAAAATCTTGCAAATAATTTTTTATCTAAAAAGAAAGTAGAATGTTCGAATAACATAGATTTTGGTAATTTTTTATCTATGTTTGCCTCTAATAAACCATAGTCATCTAATAGTGTTTTAAGTACAGGATCCGCTATATCAACACGTTTTTCATTAAGTTCCTTTTCAAGAGTTTTAAATGGTTCGACAGTTTTTTCATAATCAGTTTTTACTTCTTCAGTTAATTTTAATTTATCAAACATATCAGATTGAATACCAGCTTTTGTCATTCTATGTTGAAGATGATTTTCTTTCATAATATTTCTTTGTTTTATTAATTCGTCTAATTGTTTTATTCTTTTAAAATTATCAGCTCTAACTTTATCCATTTTTATATGATAATTTTATATTATTATTTTATTTTATTTTATAATATCTTATATTTTTATATTGTTATATTGTTATATTGTTATATTTAGAAAATAGAAATTTGAAAATAGAAATTAGAAAATTAAAAAGGTAAAGTAGTTATTCCATCAGGCAAAATTTTTCTTTTATCATCAAATGGATCTAATGCTAATTTATGTTCTTCTTTTAAATACATTTTATGTTTTTTTGAATTAAGTCTATAATTACATGCTGTTTTTATTTCATTATTAAATAATGCATTTTTATAATCTTGAAATGTTATTTGATTAGCCACTGATGCCTTTGAAATTCCTTTTAATGTTTTATGTGTTTTAATATTTTTAGTTGTATCATAACAGTAACATTTAGATTTTAAAAATATAGCTTCTGTTATGAAATCTTCATTTCCTTCTAATTCATCTTTTACTTTACATAAATCAGAAGGATGAATGATATCTTTTATTTTATTAATTTCTTTATCTAGTGAAGAACCATATGGTATTGTTAATTCTAAGAAAACAGAATCGGTATCTGTAAAGTGTAATTTATAGTTTTTACCATAAGCAGGTGCTAAATAATCATATATAAAACTATACATAAATAGTTTAGCTAATTCTAATATAGTGAAACCTATAAAATTAAACTTATCATGTTTTACAATGCTTCTTCTTAGATGTACAGCACATAGTTCATCACTAAATCTAGTAGTTCTTTTATATGTAGGTTTCCTTGTTAAATTTTGAAACCTATCTTTATCATAAACTATTTCAATATTTTGTCTATTACGCACATTTTCTAAAGTCTTACCATAAAATGCATTATTCATTAATTTGAAGAACACGTTTCCAAAATCATCTTTATTTCTTTTAGATATTTTGCGTTTTTCAATATTGAACTCAATATAATCTTTTAACCATTTAGATTTTTTATACACTAGTTTCCGGTGAATTTTTGTGAGAATCATTCCATGATCTAAATACCAATCTAGCATTCTTCCTTCAACAACATACTTTCCTTTATTGCTTTGTGTTAACATAAGTTTTTTTGTTGGTCTATATTTCTTAGGAATTAAAGATTTTTGATAATCTGAAAAATCTTCTATATTGGGAATTTTGTTTTCTGGACAGAAAGGATAATATTTTGTTGCATCTTTTATATAATCAGGATATACTAAATCAACTTCATATATATAACCAGAATTACGATTTCCATCATATGTTTTTTGATAATCAAGATTATTACACCATGTCATCTCACCTGTTGGTAATTCTTGTATCATGCAAGAAGAATATAAGCTATTAAAATCATAATATAACAAATAGTTTTCTCGCATGAATTCATCAATTGCTTTTTCACGTTCTACTCCTTCTTGTTTCGTTCGAAAAATTTCTAATATTTTTTCTTTTTCTTCTGGAGATAAAGGTTTCATTATTCCATATTCTTGTGGATTTACTTTCTTATTATAACATTTAACATATCTATTACCTAAAACGGATGAAACTCCACCTCTAATTCCAGATTCAAAAAATAATAATTTATCATATGTATTTTCTTTATAATGTTTAAGTTTAACACCAGTATGTTTTAATCCTGCTAACCATGTTAAACCTGGTGTAGAATAACAATAACATGGATCTATTCCGTAATATTCTAAACACATATCACGAAAGTTTTCAAAAAGATCAGCTAGTATTAATACATCTATCTGTAGATATTTCATTGTATAATCATACATTGTTTTACAATTTAACTCTCTCCAATTTTTTTCAGCTTCTGCATAATCTTCTTCAGATAATTGTGATTGTTTTAATGTTGATTTAAATTTATTTATTGGAGGAAGTTGTTCTTCTTTCATAATTTTATTCACAGAATTAAAATCAGTCTTCGACTGCGAACCACAGGTTTTATCTCCAGTTATATCAGTCTTCGACTGTGAGCCGCAGGCTATGTACTCATACGGAAATATTCCTTTTAAAGGTTTTAAATTATATTTATTTAATATTTTACATTGTTCAGGTTTCAAAGTTTTTCCCATAACATCTAATGAATAAGGAGTAAAAAATCTAAATGCATCTAAAATTCTAATACAACCTAATTGCATTGAAAAATATTCTTCTTCTTGTTTACATAGTACATTTATTTTTTGTTGATGTAATTTTTCTGATGAAAATAAATCTTTCATTACTAGATGGAAATCATATTTAGAACCATTGTAGAAATATAGAGGAACAAAGTTATATTTAAATTTGTTAGCATTAAGATTACAAGAATTATGTGCTGCACCTCTATATAATCCATTTAGATGATCATGATCTTTTACTTTATCAATATATCTACCTCTACCAGTTTTATATTTATTTGTAAAACCTTTTCCACAGTAATAACAATTTATTTCATAATAAAATTCTTTTCTTTCTTCATCCGTTAATGGTAACATTGGTTTATTTGTTTCAAGCAATTGTGAAAAAAGTCCTTGTAATTCTTCTACTTTCTTTGTAAACATTTCTGAACTATCTTCACCATAGTATTGTAAATATTCTGATTTAAATAATTCAGGATAATTCGAATGAATGTACATTCCCCAACATAATGGTTTTTGTTCAAATAAATATTTTTCTTTACTTTTTTCAGAATTATAATTTTCAGAATTATTTTTTTCAGAATTATAATTTTCAGAATTATTTTTTTCAGAATCGGGTGAAGCCCTGGAACTTTCCGTTTGATTTTGTGTTATATTAACATTATATGCTTCAAAATCACAATAAATAGTAAAGGGTACTTTATTTTTAAAATACCATTTATTATATTCTAAATAATCATCTTTTGGAAATGTGTTTCTGACTGCTTCATTTTGTTGACAATTCTCCAAATGTCTATTCATTTCTTCTAAAGTTCTAAAACTTGTCATACATTGAAGACAAGGAAAATTTTTATTATCTGAAGTTTTTGTAAATATAGAAACATCTTTACACAATATAAAATGTCCCTGATAATATAATATATTCGCTTGTGCTGGTTGTTTTGACTGTTCTAGTTTTTCAAATTCATCTTTATATATTTCATGTGTTTCATTAATTTCTTTTGTAATATTAAATGTATTTTGATAATAATTTTGATTTAATATTTGTAGCTGATAAATATATTCTTTATCATATTGTTCTTTATATTGTTGTAGACATTTTTTTAAAGATTCATTTATTTTTTGTTTGGTTTCATTTTCTTCATTATTTAATTCTTTATTATTTAATCGGAGCGAAGCTCCTCTGGCTTTAGCCGATTCTTTATTATTTTCTTCATTTAATTTTTGAATTGTTTCTATCTTATTTTGATATTTATAGTGATATTCTTGTAGTAACATTTTTGTTTGTTGTTGATAATCTATTTTACATTTTTGTAAACTTTCATTTAAATTTTCTAATTTTTGTTGGTATTCTGAAGATAAAGATGAATATTTGTAATTATAATCATCAGTACGTCCTTTATAATTATTGTGATTAATCATTATTGGCGTTAGTGTTTTAACAAGTTCAAATTTTTCAGTACATATTATATTTCCTTGGTAAAAAATATTATGATGCATGTAATTTCCTCTATCATTATATACTATTTCTGATTGACATAAATTTTTATTATTCAAATAAAATTCTTTTGAATCTGGGTAAAGTGGAATAATTTTACCAATAGAAACATAATTCACATTTAATTCAAAAACATTTACTTCTATTAAATTTTTATTCTTTTTATGAAACTTTTTTAACTTATTATAATCATATGGAAATTCATCTAAGCCATCAGAAAGATCAAATTCATTTATGTATTCTTCTTTATTGTAATGACTTAGTCTTTCTTTATGATATTCTGCAGGATGTAAATGTGCTATAATACTCCACAGAAAACAACGTTCATCTTCATTTTTTATGTTGATTAATTGTGGTGAACTGAAAGGTAAAGGAACATAACTACTACCAGTATTATTTTTATATTTATCAATTACTATTTTCTTAGATAGTATTTTAACAAATCTCCAACCAGATTCACGTAACTGGGCTTCAATTATACAATTTTCTAATTTAAGTATCATCGATTCAAATATGGGTTGTATATCATTTACATTATGAATTTCTTGCGAATTTGTAAAATGTCCTTGTATTATTTCTTCAGGAATTCCATCAGGTCCATTTTTTGTATAAAGTACTTCTACATTCATATAACATTTGAAAGATTTCTTAAATATATTATAAAAGTTGGTTAGAATATCAGAAAAAGTTTTATCAGTTTCATTATATTCAAAAGACTGATTAAATAAATATTTTATATCTGTTTCGGGTGAAGCCCTGGAAGACATCTCCGATGTCCCATGTACGGCTTCATCAAATTCATCTATTTCGTTAAATTCATCAGTATCGTTAAATAAATATTTTATATCTGTTACGGCTTCATCTTCACTATTAAAAAATTTTTTATATTCCGAATGTGAATAATCATCAAACATTTTTTTAACTTTTATATCAGTAGGCAATGTTTCTAGATAATTTTTATAACTATTTAATTTTAATATATTTCCATCATCAACTCGTTCTACATTTTGTAAATGCATTTTACTTTGTAGATGAGATTGATAACTTCTTTTTGTTTGCAACTTTTTTTTACATAAGTTGCAATAAAATTTATCCATTTTTTTATTTTTTTTAGAGAAAATTTGAGAAAATTTTAAAAAAAAATTATATTTAATTACAAAACAAAATGTTTGAAGATTATAAATAAAATTATATTTATTTATAAAAATAATTATATTTAATATCTTTTTTTACATAAAAAATAAAAATGTTTGAAGAGTATAAAATAGAACATGTACCAGTTTTAAAAAACTATAGACATCCTACAAATCCACTTACACCTAAACAAGAAGTTAAATTCTATTATCATCATAAATATATGCAATTTGTTAAAGACTACAAAATAAAGCATGGTATACCTAAATATGCTAAAACAAATGATTTTCCATTATGTCTTAGAAGTTTTCGAGTATTTCTGGCTTTTAATAATTTATGGTGGTTAATCAATAAAGATAACTTAACAGTATATGATTTAAAAACATTACAAAAATTAAACATTCCTCCATATATTTAAAATATTTGTATAATTAAAAATATTTGTATAATTAAAAAAAAACAAATTGTATAATTACAAAACAAATTGTATAATTACAAAAAATATAGTATAATTTGTTTAATTATTAAGTATTTCACTTACACCATTTATTAATGGTTTTATATCATTATATGTTTTTTTGGCTTCATCAAATGTAGATTTAGCATCAGAAAATGTAGATTTAACATCAGTTATTATTGGTGTTGCTTTTCTTAAACCGTTTCTAACATCATTGATTGCAATTTTCAAATAGTTTAATGTTTCATTATCTTGTAATCTTTTTGGTATTGGTATACCAAATTTTGCATTTAAATAATGATCAAAATAAAAATAAAATGTATCAGGAATAATTTTTAGTGGTACTTTTGCTTCAGACTCTAAAAAGATAATTATTTGTTCTATAACTTGATTTGATAAATGTTTTGCATTTGCATATATTCTAATATCAAAATCTTGAGAGTTATTATAGATTTCATGTTCGGTATCTACTAATATATTTAAATCTTTATCATATACTTGCATATGTTCACTTATGGTGTCAACACGTATTATTCCATATTTATGATGTGTATAATATGATAAAGGCATATTCATTTTATAATTTTTATTAATATCATTAAAGAATGCTGCATTATTTTGTGTAGTTGTAAAAAATGTTTGAATGTTTTCTCTAATCTTATTATCTACATCACAAGCTTTATGAGCTAATACAACTATTTGAATATTTTGATGTCTTCCTTTTGTAAATATTTCTGACATATTTTTTTGTTTTGATAAACTTGCAACATCATCTAAAATTAATAAAGATTTATTTTCAGGTGTACCAGCAAAACTTTCCATATCTTGTAACTCATCTAATTGTTTATCATTATAGACGTTTGTAAAAGTTGGCCATTCAGAAGTATGCATACAAAAAATATGTACTTTTGTTTCATCCTTATAATATTGGTTTATATATTTTTTAATAAACGTAGTCTTACCACTTCCAGTTTTACCGTAAACAATGAAATGTAAATTTTCTTGATGCATTTTACCTTGTTTAATATTTTTATTATTAGTTTTATCCTTAATCTTATCCTCCTCAGTCTTCCATCCTTTAAAAGTTTTTATTTCTTGTTTATAAAAATTTATTCTCTTTTGTTCCTCTGTTAGAAAGTAACCCCATTGATTTCCAATACATATAACAAGATGATAAATAAAAAATATTAAAATACATGCTAACAATATTTTTATACAATGAAATTTTAAAAAATTCCAAAGACGTGTAAGATCTGATTGTGGTATTTTTTTATTAAGAGATGAATTAGGGGGTAGTGTCTCTAAATATTTTTTATCTATATTATTATATATATTTTTATCTATATTATTATATATATTTTTATCTATATTATTATTATATTTAGTATTATATATAGGATTTTCTACAATATTATTAATATCTTTGAGATTCGGATCTTGAGGGGTTAGTGTATCTTGAAACTCAGTGTTATTCATATAATTATTTATTATTTCGTTTATTGCATTAAGAGATTTATGACGACTTAGATTACTTTTATTACTTTTATTACTTTTAATTATAACCGGTGAATATAAATCTTCCAAATTTTCGCTTTTATTCATTTATTATTTTTAAAATAAAAATTTAGGAATTATTATTTTTTAATTCCGGACTCGCATTCTTACACTCTTATGAGTGTTTTTAACCTCTGTAGAACCTCCGGAATGTGTCGGACTTTTTGTTCCTATACTCAAAAGAAGTATGTTCCGAACCTCTCCTCTCTTCCGGAATGCTTAAGAATATTTTAATAAAATAATATTTTATTCTTTATAAAAAAATAATATTTTAATATATATAAGATTATTTTAGTTGAAATACAACTATTTTAGTTGAAATACAACTATTTTAGTTGAAATACAACTATTTTAGTTGAAATACAACTATTTTAGTTAAAATACTAATATAAATTATTATTTTGACATAAATTATTATTTTGACATAAATTATTATTATGTTGATCATTATATTGATTAAGTTTTGGACATAGTGTTACATGTCGCTGAAAATTTTTCTTTAATATAATTTTTTGACAACCTCTACATTTAACTTTTTCTTTTAAACAATCCTTACACTGATATTTACTATCATAAAACTCTGTCTTAGGTTTAGTAATTTGACAACTTGTACATTGTCTTGTAGAACTTATACAAGAATTATAATGATTAGTAATTCCTTGAATTGTAAAATATTTATTACAATTACGACATAACTGATCTTTTAATTTATCTTTTTTATTTTTTTTAACCTCTTCTGGTTGTTCGCATAATTTTAAATGACGTGCAAAATTTTTTGATGTTATATTTTTATTACATCCGGAACATATTTTTTTGTTATTACTTTCAACAAATTGATTTTTATCAATATAATTATTTTGTGCTACATTATTATTTTGAACAAAAGGATTATTTTGTGCTACATTATTATTTTGAGCTACATTATTATTTTGAGCTACATTATTATTTTGTGCTAAATAATTATTATTATTTTGCCTAGGTGTATTTATTCTAGGTGTATTTATTCTAGGTGTATTTATTCTAGGTGTAGTTATTCTAGCAGTATAAAGATTTTGTTCTTTATCTGAAATAAATAAATGCTTTAATCTTTGTAATGGTTGCTCTGATTGAATATTATTATACTGAATACTATTATTAGGTTGAATATTATTATTAGGTTGAAATTGATTCATATGCATACCACATGGTGTGTTTTTCATATGAGAATATAATAGTGTTTGATTTAAAAAACGCATATTGCAAACTTGACAAATTTGAGTCATTTCCATTTTTTTATTTTTATTAGGAAAAATTTTATTTTTATAATTTATGTATTTTTATAATCAGAAAAAATTTTATTTTTATTGTTTAAAAATGATGTTACCAAATGTTGGTGGAGGTGCATATATACCGAATAATCGTGAATCAGAAATAGAACTAGAAAATTATATCATGAAAACTGGAGACGTTTTATCTGGTCCATTGCATCTTTCTATTCTTCCACAACAAAATACAGAGTTAACAAATAAACAATATGTTGATACACAAATCAATGACTTAAAAGAAAAATATATAAACGATGTTTTGGTTCCGCTGATGAACGAATTAAAGTTGCTTAAACTTAATGACAAATCATTAAACGAAAAATTATTAAAACTTGATAAAAAGGATAGAGAGCTAGAAGCAGATATAGCAAAACTTTTTAAAAAGATTTCTGAACAATCAAAAATTTTAATATTACTTTCTATAAATTTAAAATCTGCAGTCATTAAAAATAAACATCAGATAAAAATGTTAAAAGAACAATTAGAAGATGAAATAGAAAAACTACCTGAAAGAATTAAAAAAAATTTAAAACAGTTACAAACTACATTCCAAAAAAGTGTGAATGAATTGAGTTCTAAAATTGCTCAACAAATTAAAAAAATAAATCAATTAAAAATTGAAGTAAAATCACTTAATGAAAAAGTTGATAAAATGAAAACTCTGAAAATCAATTTAGAAAATGAATTAAAGAAAAATTTACAAGAAAACTCTAAAGAAAATAAAGAACAGTTAGATTCCGTTAAAAGAAAAGTAGATGGTCTTAAAGTTCAATTAAATGCTTTAAAAACAGAATTAAAGAAAAGTGAGAAAAAATTAGAAATGACTGAAAAAGAAATTAAAGTACATCACACGCTTCTTGATGCAATAGATAAAGTGCAACAAGCAATTAATAAAGTTATCTCGAAGTTGTTGTCCATTCACAAACGTAAATCTTAGTGTAAATATTAACTTAAATATTTTTTACCTACAAAAAATAAAAATCATAAAAAATATAAATATAATTTTAAAAATATAAAAGTATAAATATAATTTTAAAAATATAAAAGTATAAATATAATTTTTAAAAAAAATTTAAAAATATAAAAGTATATAATTTTAAAAATGGATAAAATTAGAGCTAATAATTTTAAAAGAATAAAACAATTAGAAGAGTTAATAAAACAAAGAAATATTATGAAAGAAAATCATAGAATAAAAAGAATGATTGATGCAGATTTGGTTCCTGATAAAGTTAAACCAAAAACCCAATCTGTAAAAGTTAAGAACAAAAAATAAACATTTTTTTTATAATGGACATCGGTTCATGGGTCAACGGAGATGTCTTCCAGGGCTTCGCGCTTCGCCCGTATTTATATTTTTCCCAAAAGTCAAATTTATTACTAAAAAATGCCTATAATTTATAAACACAATCTTAAACAATTTGCTTCAAATCAAAAAATTGCTCATGAACCACGTATGAATCCGGTTTACCATTATGATAATAGAGAAACCGTTCAAAAAGAAGGGGATGGCATCTTTTCTGGTATTGGTAGTATCGTTAACTTAATTAAAAATAATAAAGATTTGATTACATCTGCTGCAAAAGGAGCAGCTGCTATAGGTAGTACAGCTAGTGCAATATCAAATGCTGTCAAGTCTCAAAACGAATTAAAACAACTAGAAGCTATTCGTAAACTCAAGAATGATTCTGAAGAACTAAAAAAATTAAAAAAACTTTCAGATGAAACAAAAAACAAAATTGCTAACATAGCTGTAGAGGGTGATAGTAAAAATAATAAAAAAACAATTGAAGAAATAAGAGGTAATGGCATTCATAGCGGAGCTGGTCTAGCAAAATTCTAAATGGTCTAGCAAAATTCTAAAATTATATTTAGTAAAATTCTAAAATTATATTCAGTAAAATTCTAAAATTATATTTAGTAAAATTCTAAAATTATATTTAATAAAAATTTTTTTTCTATCTGTGAGAAAAACAAAAAGTCAAATTATTTTTTATAAAAATGTCTTCGCTTATCGAAAATAAATTTAGATTAGACGATCCTCCGTTCGTCAGTTACAATCAAAAAAAGAATGACTATATAAGAGTTGCTATGAATCCCGGATCTTCCAGTAGAGTAAATACTGGAGGTGATTTAATTTTTGAAGTTGATAATCAGCAGAGTTATTTATATTTACCTGATTCATTTTTACACTGCGAATATTCTTTATATAGTGATGCTAATTTTACAACACCATTACCAGATACCGATAATATTACACTAGAGAATAATTTTTTCCCAAGTTTATTTACACAAATGCGTTTAGATGTTGCAACTCAAAATATAGAAACAATAAGTGATTCTCCAGGTGTAATTGATACAATGCTTAGATTTATAACAATTGGTGAAAATAATAAAAAGTATGAAATCGAAGGTTGGTTTCCTGATACTAATGATGGTATAATTGTTGATGATTTAACTCACGCTGGAACAGATGCCGCAGGAATTGCGAAAGATGTAGAAAATATTGCAAAACATTTAAATAAAACAAATAATGATGCATATAAAGAAAGACGTGAATTTAACAAAAAAAGTAAACAGACAGTTAATTGGACATTGTCTCCATTATTCGGATATTTAGATTATGACAAAATATCATATCAATTAAAATTTAAATTAATAATTCATCGTACAGTAAATAATGAATTAATCTTTTTTGGTAAGACTGGGAAAAAAGCATATTTAAAAATTGATAGAATTGAATGGTGGATTAAACATATTACTCCTAGTTTAGAGGTTGAAACAGCTATTGCAAAAAGATTAAATACTAACAAACCAATTCCAGTAAATTTTCTAAAGCGTACTGCTAGTTCAGTAACTTTTTCCGAACAAAGATTTAACTGGCATTTTACTAGAACTGCGAATACCCCAAGATATTTATTACTAACATTTCAAAGAAATAATTCTCCAAGTTTTGATACGAACAATAATCTCTTCCATATTAATACAATTCGAAGTTTACAAGTTTCATTAAATCAAACTCGATATCCAATTGATCCATTAAGATTCGATGATACCAATAATCAATTTATGGAAGGATATGATTCTTATAGAAATCTTTGTATAGAATTTGGAGTTGAACCACAATTAACTCCTGGAGATTGGAGACATTTATATCCAATTTTCTGTTTCGATTTAAGTGCACAATCTGAAGATATTATTAAAAATGGTTGTGATGTAACAATTAATATTGAAAAGAAAGATTCCACAACTTCATTGATGGCTTATGGTTTATTGCTAGAAGATGCAAAATATTCTATTGAAATTCTTAATGGAAAGATGGTTAGGATTGGTTAATAACCTGAGGACCCTTGGTCCGATCGGCTAAAGCGCTAAAGCCAGAGGAGCTTCGCTCCGATAGGTTAATTAAAATTTTTTCATAACTAGAATAGATTTAAATTTTTTTTGATAACTTAAAATTTCTTAACTAAAAATTTTTCATAACTAGAATAGATTTAAATTTTTTGATAACTTTAAATTCTTAACTTAAAATTTTTTATTAAAAATGTCGCAAGCGAAAAGTAATATTAATAATAAAACTGTTGAATTAAAATTACGTAATATTGTTGACAAAAATACCCCTAAAACTATTACGATTAATAAAAAAAAGTATTACATAAGTAAACCAATGATAGAGAATATTAAATTACAAGAAGAAAAGAATGGTGGGATTCTCCCATTAATTCCACTAATAATAGGAGGCATAGCTGCAGCAGGAAGTGTTGCAGGTGGGACAGCTGGTATTGTCCAAGCAGTAAATAAAAATAAATCAGAGAAGGCAGCATTAGAAGAACAAAAACGTCATAATAGGGAGTTAGAGAAAGTTGCTAGGGGTGAAGGGACATCGGTTCATGAGTCAACGGAGATGTCTTCTAGGGCTTCGCCCGAAGGAAAAGGAGTAGTAGATAATTTTATTAGTAAATTAAAATTAGTTGATGAAGGAAAACGAGTTCTTAAAAATATTCTCCACAATGTTGATGATTTAATTGAAATTAAAGAAACTAAGGATGGTTCTGGAATATATCTAAGTCCTAGTATGATTCGGTAATAACCTGAGGAGCTTCGCTCCGATTCGGTAAAACAATTTTTTTTATCTTCTTAATTTTTTTTTTATCTTTTAAAATGAATTCTAAAAATTCCGAAAATTTAATTAAATTAAAAATTTCTAATTTAGATTTATTGAATTATCTATTAAACAAAAATAAAAACTCAAACTGTAAAATTTATGAAGGTAACGACGATAAACAAAGTTTGGTTACTACCTACGGTGGTGATATACAAAAAACATTAGAAAACTTTCCTGGCTTTATTTGGAGTAAATATTCGAAAGAAAAACATCTTCCTGGTCATTCATATACTGGTCCAGGAACTCGATTAGATATAAGACTAGATGAGAATAATAATCCGAAACCAGGTGAAGAACCAATAAATAGAGTAGATGCCGCCGCTTACAGGCATGATTTAGCTTATCGAAATCATGATCTAAGTTCTCGTCATGCAGCTGATAAGAAGATGATTCAAGAATTAGATAGTATTCAAAACCCTACATTTAGAGAAAAAATTGAAAGAATGTTTGTTAAGAAAGCTTTACAAGCTAAAATATTATTCGGTCAGGGTTTAAATGAAACGACAGCAAAGCTGTCTGAGAGCAACGCTCGAAATCGTAATTCAGTCGTTTATGCATCTGAAATTCATAAAGAATATAGAAAGCCTAAATATTTATTAAAAGTAAAAGTATTTAATAAAGATGATATTTGGAGTGCTGATCTTATTCATATGCCGAATGAAAGGGACTACAAATCTGCATTGACAGTTATAGATTTATATACACGATACGCTTGGGTAAAACCTTTAAAAAATAAAAGTGGTCTTTCAGTTAAATATGCGTTTGAAGAAATCTTTAAAGAAAGTAATAGAAAGCCAAAAAAATTGTTTGTTGATAAAGGGTCGGAATTTTATAACCGAAACGTTCAGCCACTATTTGAAACTGTTTATTCAACTGAAAACGCTGGGAAGGCCGTAGTGATAGAAAGATTCAATCGGACGTTAAAAAATAAAATTTTCAAGAAATTTACTCAGCAAGGAAATCAGAAATGGTTAAAAATATTACCAGGAATTGTAGAAGAGTACAATAATAAAGTTCATTCTGGTATTGAAGAAACTCCAAAGAATGCTTCTGACGACCCTGATTTGATACGAAAGAAAATATTCGAGAATAATAATTCGAATGAGAGTAATCCGAATTTGCAGAAACTTAAGCCGAAATTTAAAATTGGAGATAGAGTTAGAATATTTAAATATAAGAACAAATTTGAAAAAGGCTTTGTTGGCTATTGGACTAAAGAAATATTTGAAGTTTGCAAAATAAATAAAACTTATCCGATTACTTATGAAATTAAAGATTTAGATAATGAGGATATCAGAGGTCGTTTTTATCAAAATGAATTACAGAAAACAGAGCTTTAACCTTTAGGTGGTGCTTTAGCTAGCTTCGCTTGAGTTATAGATTGTTTAACTCTAACATAATATCTAGAAATGGTACTCCTTTTTGTAATTTAAATAAAACATAAAGACATAATTGTCCACAATAAGTTGTTCCCGGTTTTTGAATTTGAAATGTATTATAAATTCCATTACCAAGTAATTTTTTGACTTCATTTGTAGGGGGCAAACCGTATGAATCAAAATAATAGTTCTGCTGATGATTTTTAACACCTGCTGACCAATGTACGCCGTTTTGGTCTGAAGTGTGAAGATTCGTTATGAAATTTACAGTTATTGATGGAACTTTGTTCCGGGAACTGAAGGTTCCTGATGGCCTATTTTTAGGAATTGTAATTCGTTTCTCATTAGAACATGAAAATTCTTTATTCCTAATTCATTTGCGATTTTCTTTAGGTCGAAATTTGTCGTAGTTTGCGTTCCATATAATTTAAAAAACTCATTTATGTTGCTCATTTTATAATTAAAAATATTTCTTATAGGAATCCCTAGAAGACAGAAGGGAGGGGGTATTGATTTAAAACTGTTCTCTAATGATGTCTTTCCTTACTACTTAGACAGAAGAGGGGGTATTGATTTAAAACTGTTCTCTAATGATGTCTTTCCTTACTACTTATTCGATTTTGAAATGATTTAATTTAATCTAAATGAAAACGTTACATTGTTCCATTTTATTTTTATGAACTCTCATTAAGAGGTTATTGTTTGTTTTATCTGTATTAAGACATTAGCAACATCTGTTTCCACATTTCTCAAACCGCATGATTGTTTAGGGATCATACGGGTTGTGCATTCATCAATGACGTTAATAGCATAAAAGCATTTTATTAATTCATTCTCTGCTTTGAGGGAATATTCTGTTGTTATAGCAATCATTCAATACAATATCGCAGTATCGATAGTCGAGACCAATTGTCGAGCCAAAACCGCAACCATTCCGGTTTTGGTCGCCAGTTTGGATTTGGATCTGGCCGATGAAATGATTTACAATGCAGTGCAATTTCCTCATTGTCATTCAAGTACATTTAATCATACGCGTCATGTCATACCCGTATGTTGCCAAGCAAACTTCATACACTTACAATGCCGCTTTGCTTAGATCACCATTCATAAATTTCACTTACTATTTAAACACACACACAATTCATAAAACGTGACACATTACAATCTTAGTTTAAATCTTATACAAACCGAAGGTTCTAGGGCTTGGCCCGTATCATCACAATGGTTGGATCTACTGAAAGATCTGTTCGATTGAAGACAAAGCGGAGAAGAATTCTGAAGTTATCAAGGTAATCATACATCTGCAATCACAAAGTAAAATATTCTTACACTTGGATATGAGAAGAATTTTTGAATACATCGGAGACCCGCACATCAATTATGGGTCATGATTTAAGAGAGAGAAAAATGGATAAAATTCATAAATTTGAAATTCTTAACTTTTATGATTTTTTCGGTGTCCGGGTTTTCGGTGTCCTAGAACGGTCATGATTTTGGGGGTGAAAATCGAACCGAAGGTTCTAGGGCTTCGCCCGATTGTAATTCACAAATTTGAGATTCTTAACTTTTCTGATTTTTCGGTGTCCTGGAACGGTCATGATTTTCAAGGTAAAAATTGTAATTCTCAAATTTGAGATTTTCAACTTTTATATTTTTTAGTGTCCTAGAACGGTCATGATTTTCAAGGTAAAAATTGTAATTCACAAATTTGAGATTCTTAACTTTTCTGATTTTTCGGTGTCCTGGAACGGTCATGATTTTAAGGGTGAAAATTGTAATTCTCAAATTTGAGATTTTGAAAAATTTGAAAATTGGGTACTTTTAAAAACGACATAAATTCATAAATTTAGACCCTTTTTCAGGTTTTTAAGACCTAAATTCATGAATTTATGTCGTTTTTAAATGTACCATTTTTGAAAAAAATGGTACTTTTTGAATGAACCAAATTCATGAATTTAGGTCTTAAAAACCTGAAAAAGGGTCTAAATTTATGAATTTATGTCGTTTTTAAAGATACTAATTTTTTTGATTTTATGGTGTCCTGGAACGGTCTTTTACCCATTACTAATGTGTTGGAAAATTTGGAAAATGATAGGAAAAATTGCTTTTCTGGATAATTACCGAGATGCCATATCAAACGTTGGGTCCGCTATTCTGGTCAAGACGACTATGTGTAATGGAGTGACTATCCTTGATTTAGTGACTATTACGCAATGTTAATGTCATTCTATTGAATGACAAGCATGTAGTAGGCATACATGTCGTAATACATGTGTTGTACAATTGGACATGTATGACTTAACTTAGTTTTATTTTTCTACGTGGATTCATGAATAAATGGATGCTATATACATTTGATGTTTTCATTGTTTTTGTTACTTGTTATCATGGTTATTTCTCGTTTCGAAGTTTGGAAGCTTTCTTTACAGTATCATTTATAGGTCCAAGATTGCAAATTTATAATGATACATTCATCATGGCTAATCGAAGTAGCTGACATGAAAGGGACCAATAAATGATGATTGCAGTGACTAATTTGGCTTTCAGAAGGAACTACATCGGTGAGTTTTGTTTTTGTTTATCTCGTTAAATTCATGTACACGTAAATGATATTACGATGTTGATGTAATAATTTACATTATGAGCATATAACAATGAATACTGTGTATTTTATTTTATCATGTTTACTGTATCGGAACATAAATACATTAATAACATAACATAAATACTTGTATTCGCATCATACACTGTTTATAATACGTTTGCTAAACGTTAGATACGATACCTTTACGAACATTAGAGACCTGAGAACTACATGTGATAATAAAGAGCTATCTTCTTTCACAGTTTTAAAGTGCTGATAGATTTTTACAAGTTTAAATATTGAAACATATTTCAATCTGAAACGTGGAAAATCAAATAACAATCATAAAGGGTTGTCATAACAGCAGTGAAATCTTGTTTCTGACGATTTACATTATGGTAACTCATCATACTCGTCGTAAATATTTTGGCGAACACTGCATATTTTTATACCATCAGACGTAAACAAGCCCATTGCCTTTTTCAGAATCTTTTTGTCTGTCATAATTTTGTTAATTGATTATATTTTAATTTTGATGACTTTCAACTTCGGTGAAAACAATTAGTGGCTGGGGTTGCAATGCAAGCGCAGTCGAATTTACTTCAATATGAATTCGTAGAGAAATTACAATTTTCTACAAATTATTTGTACCCATTCCGTCAGAGAGTTAGCATCAGTCTGTCATCATTCAATGATGGCATATTTGGTTACAGTATGTAGTATGTGTATTGTGTATGTTTAAACTGTTAGACATGATCAGCAAATAATTCAGAGCATACAGTTAAATCAACTTTGTGATTCTATAAAGTAGGCATGGTAATGTATGGCATAATGTAGGTCTTGTATGATCGATGATATCTTGCAAAAGTAAGGAGAAGTATGTGTGATAAAATCCAGTAGGCCCTACTCAAAAATTTTCATGTGGGAGTCGCTGAAAATACCTCGGAAATGTTGCATCCGTTTAACATATTGTACTGCAAGCGCACTTGTCAAATAGAATACCACGGTCTTTTACATACACAAATATTGCCTTAAGTTCTTTTAGTACAATGGACAGAGATGAACAACCTATTCTTCATAAATATGTAGATGAGATTTAAGAAGCATACCCTTTAATTCAACAATTACACGTATATATCGATGAAATTTGTGAAATGGTTTTCTTCTCTTTTCAGATATGGGAAAGTGTTCGTTTAGCTCGAGGGTGACTGAAAAATATCCATGGGCTGTCGCTGTACCTGGTAACATTTATGTTGCACGATGCAAACTCGACAATAAAGTGATAAACATCAAATCTGGGTTTCAAAAATTGCATCAACATTCTGTCTCAGATGTACATAAAAGTGTTTCAGATGCATCGCAAACCAGCATTTCCACATCTTTAAGTCGAATGAAGTCAGAAGCAGATTTGAAAGCCACAGCTACTTTTTTTCATTGTCTTAAAATTGTAATGGACGGCGGATCTTTTTTGTCATCCGATCCGTGTGCAACTGGTAGAGATTTTTACGTAAAAATGTTCTCTGACACGAAATGTGCTATAAGTTGTGGACGCACAAAGGCTGAACACGTCATTACTCACGCTGTGGCTCCATTTTTTTCGTAAAGAATTGACTGAAAATGTTAACAAACTGTACGGGTTACATTTCGACGAGTCATCTTACAATGATAAAGTGAGACTCGAAATCCATCTATGTTGTATGGAAGCAGATGGGGCGAGAAAAATCCGTTACTTGAAGACTCTCGAATTAGAGCCGAAAATAGATTTGGAGAAGGATTTCCTCTTAAATGACAAAATAAAATCAGTAAAAAATTTGAAGATAATGGATAGTGAAACAGTGTTCGACGAAGTCATAAATGCACTATCCGACTTCCAACTTGAATATGCGAACTTAACGTACATAATGACAGACAATTGTGCAACTATGCAAGGGTCCAAAACTGGCGTGATTGCACGATTAAGAGAGGTCTCTTGCAATCTGATTGATTTCCCTGGATGTAGTTGCCACAATATTCATTTGCTCTGTAATGAAGAAATTAAACGTGATTCAGAAGGCATTCTCAAGATGATTGTTAGATTCGCAGAGATATTTTCTGACTATCTGAACACTTCTCATAAAGCTAGATTTCTCTTCAAAAAGTCTTCAAAGGTTCTTGGAACTAAATGCATATACTCATTTAGTCATGATGGAAAATATTCTGGATCAGTTCCCAATTGTGTTAAAACTTATACAACTTTCCAACATTCAAGAATTGAAAAATATTGTCAACCAAAACTGCGCTTTGATTCATATCGACCAGTTCGTGATTCATCACAAACCAATGCATGATTTGACTGCCGCATTTCAGTCCAAGGAATTAAGCATTCATGCCACATTAGAACTGGTTTTGAGTTTCTTGTCAAAAATAAGGTTTCGCTTAGGGGTTTCATCAAATTTCCAGACTCACAGTTATCATCATAAATTGTTTGATGGAGAAGATGAACCAATAAATATTGATTCAAAAAACAAAGATATATTTTTTTCTGAGACGCACGACCATGTGATGTCTAAATTGCAAACTTTAAGTGACCAAGACATGGATCGTATTCAAAACTTGTGGAATTCTTATAATGAGGAGTTATATTCTCGGGTTTTGAAGCGGTTTCAGAGTTTTCTGCAGTCTAGTATAACTCGAGGCTGTCACGTATTCCACTTCAAACTCTCTGAGGTCACACCGTCGGGAAAGAAGAAGTTTGCTGAGCTGGCAAAAGCATTCAATGTTCATGCTATTACAGTGATTGATGAATTATGCGAACTTCAGGCTCATAATCCCGATTGTACTTTGATTGATCTTTTCCGCCGATCCAGGACAGCACCTGTTCACTCAAACTACCCAAAATTGATGGAACTCACAGAATCTTATTTGTTGGTTGTAACTCACAATATGGACGTTGAACGCGGTTTTTCCGCAATGAAAACCGCTGAAACAGTCCAACAAAACAAGATGAGACCAATTTTGTACGACTCCGTGCGATTTGTGAGAGATCGATTCGATCGGTCAGACTTTGAGTCCTACAATCCACCGAAGTCCTTATTGAATGATGTTCAATCTGCTGGTTCGAACTACAGGAAAGAGTCTGCGAAATTGGCCGCGGTGAACAAAGGAGCGCCTTGTTCAAGGGTCCTCCTTGCGAGAAACCTTGAGCGTCTTCAAAAGACACACTTCAAAAGAGCTGAAAAGAGACATTGACCAAGTGGAAATGGAGATTTTTGAAACGCGGAAACGGATAGTGGATCTGGAACAAAGAAGGCGCAGGTTGCACTTGGAACAAACGAACGAGTCTTCACGAACAACTACGATTTCAAATGAAATCATAGACTCAATGTTTTCTTCGAACTGATATCCCTATCGTTATGTTTGGTATCGCTGTCCCAAGTGAACTTTCTAGCATGTGTTGATATTTCAACAAGTTTTCATGATCATATCGCACTTCAATAGCCTTTTGTTTTTATCTCATGTACTTTTAGGTTTCAATTAGGTGAAGTACGTGCTACATACACGTATTTATACCTATGTATAATGGTGCCATCCAAAATTAGATAAGTCACCCTCTATACACGAATCTCTAAGTAAATTTCGAAGTACTCATGCAAGATTGTACTCGAAAACGCCGTAAATTTCAAATATTCTTTCGGCAAAGGTATGGAATGAATTTTATCTTAGTTTCGAGAGGGCTGTCAATAAGCTTATGTTTTATTTCCTGAAAATATCTTTTAGCTTATCTTAACTGTAGCATTCATTTTCTTCGTCGTCTGTTAAGATGTCGGTTCTGACTCTAATAGAACCTGGGGGCTATATTAATTCAGATTGCTCTGACCCGGGTTCTATTGGAGGACTGGGTTCTAATTTATCACATTGACAATTTATCAGTAAAAATATGACCTCAACCCTGGCATTCAGTGATCTTACATTAAAATGTCGGCCTGTTGTATGACCTCTTGCTGTTACTGTTCAGTATACCGTAGTTGAAATCTTTCTTACATGTACGAGTATGCGCTTGCTCATGGTATCTTGAATAGCCTATTCCTATAGCTTCTGAGTCGTAGCCGGGTTCTATTAAATCAGATTGCTCTAACCCGGGCTCTATTGGAGTATATACAGTATATTAATTTTCACTGTTACATTTCTTATTCTATCAATCTTTGTTCACATAGATTATTTTCTGGTTGACTGTTGTAGAAAGACGATTTGAGTCTTTCATATTCAGCAAAATTGTGATACCGTATAACTGGCGCTCAAATCGGATTATTTACTTCTTGTGATGTCGTTTTCATAAAAATTCATAGGGTAGTTAGTCAATGTTATAGGCGCCTAATATATCCATAGATCTATTCATATTATTGCAACGAAATGATTTATGAGCTAATGATAGTACGTACATTGGTTCAACTTCATGCGTATGGTAGGTACTAAACAATCTAACAAGTATGGAAATAAATATATTCTTGCGGAATAAATTTAGTCACCGGTAGAAATTTGTATGTTGTTGGCTCACAACCCTTAAAATCATTACCATTTAGCCACTTTTCTCGAGATTTTAGGTCACTATTTTGATCGTTTGGTGTTGGCAACCCTGGTGTCATGACAACCAAGGAGAGGTAATGTTTGCTAAATTAGCAATTGGATGGGTTACGTCTATTGCTTTAATGCCTTGCCACATTAACAAGAGCATCTTCTTAAGGGTGATCATGTCACAAGCAACCTGCTACTGAAAGAAAAAAACATCATAATCAAAGACAATGATCACAATTAACTTTAAAAGATGTAAATGTGTCCACATCACCATTCAGATTCAGCAAATGAAACATAAATTTAGTGAATCATAAAATCATGCCAAAGAAAATTAGATTAAAAACTTGAGTTCTCACCCAAGAAAGCACAAAAAGACCTCGACTTTTTCATGAAAACTTGCGTTATAATGCGGCTCATGAAAACCCTTGATAATCAGCTTAATTTCCGCCTCATCATGGTGCCTGCTAGTGGATGTTCATTCCTTTTTGTCTCTAATAAGTTTCATACTGCTTATAAAGTCGGTCCATGTCGATGGTATCTAAACAAAGGAATAATCTGCAAATATTTAGTTTGCTAAAAAGTGATCAAATTTTTTTAGACAACAGGAACGCAATCTCCGCAAAAAACTGAATACCGTATTTCTTTGAATATAAGACGCCCTTGAATAAGAGACGCCCTTGAATAAGAGACGCCCTTGAATAAGAGTCGCATGCACAAAAAATAGACTGCTATAGACATATTACATGCAGGCTGTTGTAATATGGTAACTACATCCGCCTGAGCGATTATTAGGCCTACTTATTTTAGTAAAATAAGTCAGTCCACCAGTAAATACCGGGTATCATGACCAATATTTTATAATATATAAAGCTTCTTGTTGTTGTACATACGTACATGCAGGCCTACTTAAGGTTACTTCATCTACCATTTAAGGAGGCATTATACGGTAGCTTCCTTTGCATTTGGAGTCTTGTACCGGTCGGTAACTTTTGCTGTAAATACTACTTGATTATCGGTATTTTCGTTTCGGTAAATTCAGATCTAGTCTACATGTATAGTGGCCAACATGTACTGGTATATGAATGTATTAGATGAGTCTACAAGATATGCTAAGATATGCTACTACAAACCATAAAACTCCTTTCATTTCCAAAATATCTGAATTATGATAAAGCGTATATATGTAAGAAAAATTACTGGCGAAATTTGCCCATGACATTGGCCTAGGTGAGGAATGCAAAGGTTACCTAAGAGAATAGTAGCAAACAACTAAGACATCTTTTTCTAATGAAAGAATGAAAACTTGAACATTTGATAAATAAGAGACGCCCCTGAATAAGAGACGCATCAATCAGTCCAGTACGGTGATGTTCAATTCAGACAGAGAGCATTGGGAGAAAGGGACTCACGTGGCAGGGTGCATTATCCTGTTGATAAATGCCATTGTCACCAGGATGCCACTCATTCAGCCGAACTGTATTGTTGATGATTTTTTGCAAATGAAGAACTTCGCCGTATTGCAGACGATCCATCGCGCCTGCGTTCGTTTGCATGAGACGCATTTCTACCTGAACGGTGCGGTCAACCGCCACAATCACAGGTACTGGGCTCCGCACAACCCAAATTGGTTTGTTGAACAAGACCTCCACCCTGAGAAAACAACTGTTTCCTGCCAGGTGGATGGGTCGTGGAGGTCCGACGCGCTGGCCGGCGCGGTTGCCGGATCTGACGCCCTGTGACTTCTTCCTGTTGAACTTTGTAAAGTCCGAAGTCTGTGTCTCTCGTCCGAAGGACATGACGGAAACGAAGGAGCGTATTATAACTGCTTTCGGCGAAGTGACTGACAAAATACGACACAATACGATGGAAGAATATCAGTGTCGGTTGGAGAAAGTGATACAAACTGACGGCTGTCATGTCGAGGCTCATATTTCGTGAAGAATATTGTCTTCTTAGAGTTTAAACATAATGGACATAAATTGCATGCTTGTACGTAGCTTGTGTGAAAATTTCATTGCATTTGATTGAGTATCGAAAAAGTTACAATCAATTAGAATCGGCGGTTTTAAATGCCCTGTACATGGCCGAATACCTATTTCCTTCCACATTGGCATTCTGGGCAAGGTTTCCATTATTTTGGAAAAGAATATATGCTACGACTATTTTTAGAAACCTGAAGTTTAGTATCCTGTACGTTTGGAGCTCTAAAACAATTTCCCTGGGCGCAATCTCAATAAAAAAAACGCAGAAGTGGCGCAAGTTTCCCCAGTTGACGGTATGCATCAGAGGCTAAACAATGTGATTCAACCTAAATTTCATTCCCAGGCCGCCAGAGCATGGTAAGCGGTTCATCCGCGGTTAAAGCGGCAACACGGACATCCAAAGACTATGTAATATTCAAAGACTGAAAACTCTCATATCTCTGTATGTTAAGCTTTTGGAAACAACTTATTTGTCCTCAACGGAGATATCGGATAATCTTAATACATTAGAAGATAGGAACTACCATGGATATTCTTGTACTCATCATAGATATACATATACCGTTTCCAAATTTTCTACGAGTTTACAGTCTTTACATCTTCCACTGTCTTTGCGGACATCCGTAGATGACGCGTAAACTATAAACACTTGCCCTCGAGTATTCATAAACATCCCCCATGTTTTAACAGCATCAGATCACGTGATTGCTGACTCTTAGTGCAGCACGTATGTATGCGCATAGAAGTATTAACTGCCATTATGTTTTTGGCGTTCCGAAATTACGTGTGAATCACACGTGGCAATGTAACCTAGTGATAAATCAAAATGATGCCAAAACTGAATGGTGACAGTTTCAAATGATCTTGAAGTAATGCTGTAAAAATATATGAAATTCGTAGGGGTTCCATTCTTTTGTCACGCACTGTATACCGACGCACCAAGAGAGGTAAAATTATTACAGAAGATTTGCTGCTCAGTTGCTCATCTTCCAACAAAATTTCCAGTTTTCTGTGATTTTTCCCCATTCGATAAATACATTGGTTTTCAGTGGAAACACCATCATTACATTATCATTCACATACTGACAAATAATACTCTGTGACGCAAATCCTGACGATCTATTGAAGTCAGTTATCTGCCATCTCTTAACTGTTACGAAATGTCTCATCTGGTTACCATGGAAACATTTTCATGTTCTCATGTGATGCACGCGTTTGTGAGTGAGTCTCCCTTTATATTAGCCAATTCTTGACATTTCTGCTGTAATTTGACTCGATAAAAAACTCTGAAATGATGTGAAACACTGTTATGCTATTTACATGTAGATAGGATTTGAATAACTGCGCATGACCACTGAACCCCGTGTTCGAGATATCCATGAATGTAAATCAGCCATCATAGAAATAGACTGATGTATATCCATGACATCTAGCCTATAAATAGTAAATATATGAATAATTTAGCAATTTGTTTAAACAATATTATAACAATATTGATGCAGTCAATCTGTGATGATAAAATGGTGAATCCTAAATTTCATCAAAATCTAATTGCCAAACTTTCCGTTTAGAGTTCCAGAACCATTTTGATCAAGATTTTCCCTGATCTTATTGGCATGCAAAATAGAGATGTGTGAAATCCGAAAGAGAAAAATAAGAAAAGATGTGTTCAAGAATTTCCAATGTTCTATCATTCTTCTGGTTATAAGCATAACTTCATAGCACTAGTTAGAAAACATGCTTCGATTCATTATCAGCCGGATCAGACAGCAAAGAGACACAGTCGATGTCAGGTTCTACAGAGAAGTTTGTGAACGTTTTTTGTCAGCCTGCTAACTTTTCAATAATGATCGGATGACCCAACATTATCGAGAAAACTTTTGCGAAATGATCTGAATTCTTCAAATCTGAAGAAATCGTGGCGATGGGAACATTTTGAAGGAATTCACAGCAATTCGCAAGCGGCGCACGACTATTTTCCCTATCTCCGCAGGAATTAAACATTTTTTTGCCCGCTTAGTAAGTTTCTGCTTGTGCCATCGTTTTGAATCAGTTTGCACTTCTAGTAAGGTGATGCGGTTAAACAATCTAATTCCTTTATTGCATGTTTCAGTAATCAGACTCTTAGCAATCGATGCAGAGACGAGCGACTGAAGTTACCCTCAACAAACAGCTGTTGTCCATTCTAGTGTTACTAATTTATACAAACGAAAAAGTCGGATTTCTATGAGTTCATCGTTCTCTGTAGACCTTAAATTGACATGTTTTGTTTCCATGTGGCACACCTGGCAAGCATTGATAGTTCCCTTAACCGTCTTTATGCTTTTAAAAAACCCTCTGTCTAACTGAGATTGAATAAAGACACAATATCATATTGTATATCAATATTTATCCAAGTAATGAACAAGTGAATCAAACAACTGCGTCTACGGTGTAAGATCTCGTTCTAATGATTCGGACAGCGGAAATGGTTAGAATAAATCGTCAGAGGAGTGTCATATTTGCCATCATAACATACCGACAGGACTTATTCATACAAGTCATCGATTAAGCGGATTATTATAACTTGATTGCTGTCATACAACTTGCACATGTAATTGGGAAACGCGGAGGAAAACAATTAGTTCTCTGACATGATCATTCCAGTTTTATAACTTTTTCAGTTTCCAGAATTTATAGGGCGGATACTATCTGCAATAACGTCAAAGCCTATGGAACTAATAAACTGTTTATACAGCAGGGGCGGTCTCAGAAATTTCTGGTGGGGCAGGATCATGGGTGAGATCACGAAATGATGAAGTCTCTGGAAAGTTTCGATGTGAATTTTTAATCTCCTTAACCTGTGGTGACCATTGTCCTATTCTATTTCCACTACCAGCATCTGTAGTCGATACAGTATATTACCAGTCTGTTTTGACCATGTATGCAGCAGTGCTTGGAATCTATGGTATCAGTATATTAACAGCAAGAATGAGTAAGTGTTACAAGTCTTAAGATTTCCATTTTTACCAGATATTGGGCCAAAGCTGATCAATTTTAATTCGTTGCCACGAGAAAGCAACATTGAGTTCTTGTAAGAACTGATTAATCCAATGGTTACAGTAGCATTGGATTGGAGATTGCCATCAGTCCTCATTAGGACTACTTTAATTAATAATTTAAATTAGTAAGCATTATATTCTATTATGAATGGCTGCTGGGATGATTTTCGTCATCGTATGAGAATTATTTAGGTCGTTAATAAGTTGGTATAAGTAGAGAAAAGCAACCGCAATCTACGTGCATATATACAGATGATTGTCTATGAGCAAGATATGTACAGTCAAAGAAATAAGCATACAAACATGTTCTATTAAATATGGCATCAAAATCAGGATGCAATTCATTGATCCTGGTTGCACCTTTGGTTCTGAAAGTCTCGACACTCATCATATGTGGAAACTTAAATTTTCTGAATGCGGAATTTGAATTTCGTTGTAATGATTAATGCACAAACTGCATCAGTTTTCAATTTCAACTATCATCGCTGCGAGATGAAAAAGATGGTTCCTTGGAGATCAAGTTCCATATCACAAAGTTGGGACAAAACTTGGGTCGAAACCCAAAACTCAAGCTCAAGGTTCAATAAATGATTAGAATCAAGTAAGCGAAGTGCACTCTTTGTATTTTGTGCTGATATAAAGATTCTTCTACAGGCCCAAATCCCTATTGGGCCAAAGAGACGTGTGGTATAAGTGAGAAACTATTTTTTATTGCAGTAACTGTAATTAGTAGCCTAATACATGTATTATGTTACAAAGCTTTCCTTTGATAATCTAACCTACATTGATAGACTGACTAATCGAAGGTCTTTGATTTATATGATTGAATTACAATTTCAAAATGCAAGGGTTTTTTCAAAATTCTCGCTTGTTTTCTGATGAAAATGAACGTGATTACAATATAGCTTTCTTCTCGAAGTTCAGTCAATTAGAATTTTAGACTAAACAAATATCTTTCAATATAAAAAATGTTTTTAAGGTAGGAACCTGTCATTTCCCCATCTTTTCGCATATTTCGATCAGTACTGATCGAATATACATGTCTACACACATTCAAGTAATCTACCATTATATCTTAGTTATTCATAATTTACTCTAACATAGTCAACCAGCTTGCGAGTCAGGCGATCCATACCAAGAGCAAGTTAAAAAGAGGTTCTGACTAGAAGTTTTCAAGTCTATTGGTCAAAGCAAAAGCTATTGCAAAAGTAAAATGAAGCAAAAGCTATGACACACTCTATTGAAGCCAACAATCAATAGAAGACATGAATTACCTTGCTACAGTCTGCCCTTTCACTTTAATCACCTCACATTCAACAAACAACACAATTCTTAATATTCACTTCTTTATAAATCTTCACACCAAGTATGCTGACCGCCATTTGACTATCGACCGTAAGAAGGCGCTGGACGCCGAAGGCCCGTTGCGCTGTGCCTAAGTCAATTTTACTTTTACTTTTGACCAATGAACTTGTAAACTTCGAGTCAGAACCTCTTTTTAACTTGCTCTTGGTATATAATTTACTCTAATTTCACATGTCATAGGCGCATGAGTGTACTACAAATCACGCAGCTATAATGCAACTGGAACTTAAGTCGACAACGACCAGTTCTGATTTTCCACAGCAACAATTGTTATGCGATTGCGATTGCTATTACGTGCGCATGCAATATCGAACCTGCACCATGTGACATCCCAACGATTCTTATGGAAATATTGACTGAATTCTGCTTTTTCTCGAAACTCGCTGATTTTCGCTTTTTCATGTTTTCGCATCAAGCAGCCGGAAGGAAAATTCAGTTCTCAGATACCAGGTGAACTCATGAAGAAAATTTCTGGAATTTTTGCAAGTTCTTGCAAGATCTTTCTTTTCTTGCAATGAAACATATCAAATGACTTTTTGATCGCTAATTTCCTAGGTTAGAATCCCTGAAGCCAAATGAATTCCTACATTATTTAAAATTATGAAACTATGAAATTCTTTCTCGTTATATTAGCATTTCTGCCTTCTGACAAAATATGCGTGTGAATCAAATCTATCTGACATGAACGGACAGACAACGTGAAATATTCCAACGCTTTAAAAATGCGTACATATTCTGGAACTCCATATGGCATTTAGCATCTTCAACTCTCCTACACAGGAGAGAACAGGGATATTGAGAATCAATTCAGAGAGTAGCATTTTGAAAAAATGCAGAGTGCACTGTAGGAGAAAAAAACACATTGTTTTATCACCATTGATGTCAAGGTTGATGTCCCATAGAATGCTACCCATTCTCGTACATTGCTACTCATTCACCGACACTGTTGTCCAACTGCTAAGATCGCTGTCCAGTCCCTCGGATTGTTACCCAGTCCCTCAGACTGTCACCCAGTCTCTCAGATTACTGCCCAGTATCTCAGATTGCTGCCTAGTATCTCAGATAGTCACCCAGTATCTCAGATTGTCACCCAGTCTCTCAGATCGTCACCCAGTCTCTCAGATTGCTGCCCAGTCTCTCAGATTTCTTCCCAGTCTCTCAGATTGCTGCCCAGTCTCTCAGATTGTTGCCCAGTCTCTCAGATTGCTGCCCAGTCTCTCGGATTACTGCCCAGTCTCTCAGATTGCTGCCCAGTCTCTCAGATTGTTGCCCAGTCCCTCAGATTGCTGCCCAGTCTCTCGGATTACTGCCCAGTCTCTGAGATTGCTACCCAGTCTCTCAGATTGCTGCCCAGTCTCTCAGATTGCTGTCCAGTCTCTCGGATTACTGCCCAGTCTCTGAGATTGCTACCCAGTCTCTCAGATTGTCACCCAGTCTCTCAGATTGTTGCCCAGTCTCTCAGATTGCTGCCCAGTCTCTCAGATTGTCACCCAGTCTCTCAGATTGTCAACCAGTATCTCAGATCGTCACCCAGTCTCCCAGATTGTCACCCAGTCCATCAGATTGTCACCCAGTCTCTCAGATTGTCACCCAGTATCTCAGATTGCTGCCCAGTCCCTCATTACCCAGTCTCTCAGATTTCTGCCCAGCATCTCAGATAGTCACCCAGTATCTCAGATAGTCACCCAGTCCCTCAGATCGTCACCCAGTCTCTCAGATTCCTGCCCAGTCTCTCGGATTACTGCCCAGTCTCTGAGATTGCTACCCAGTCTCTCAGATTGTCACCCAGTCCCTCATATTGATGCCCAGTCTCTCAGATTGCTGCCCAGTCTCTCAGATTGCTGCCCAGTTTCTAAGATTGTTGCCCAGTACCTCATTACCCAGTCTCTCAGGTAGTCACCCAGTCCCTCAGATTGCTGCCCAGCCTCTCGGATTACTGCCCAGTCTCTGAGATTGCCACCCTGTCTCTCAGATTGCTGCCCAGTCTATCAGATTGCTGCCCAGTCTCTCGGATTACTGCCCAGTCTCTGAGATTGCTATCCAGTCTCTCAGATTGTCACCCAGTCCCTCAGATTTCTTCCCAGTCTCTCAGATTACTGCCCAGTCTCTCAGGTAGTCATCCAGTCTCTCAGATTACTGGCCAGTCTCTGAGATTGCCACCCAGTCTCTCAGATTGCTGCCCAGTCTATCAGATTGCTGCCCAGTCTCTCGGATTACTGCCCAGTCTCTGAGATTGCTGCCCAGTCTCTCAGGTTTCTGGCCAGTCTCTCAGATTGCTGCCCAGTCTCTCAGGTAGTCATCCAGTCTCTCAGATTGCTACCCAGTCTCTCAGATTGCTGCCCAGTCTCTCAGATTGCTGCCCAGTCTCTGAGATTCCTACCCAGTCTCTCAGATTACTGCCCAGTCTCTGAGATTGCTACCCAGTCTCTCAGATTTCTTCCCAGTCTCTCAGATTGCTGCCCAGTCTCTCAGGTAGTCATCCAGTCTCTCAGATTGCTGCCCAGTCTCTCAGATTGTTGCCCAGTCTCTCAGATTGCTACCCAGTCTCTCAGATTTCTGCCCAGTCTCTCAGATGACAAAATGCAGAATATATTGTAACTTCTTTTCTCTCCAAAAGACATAATTTCCTTCTAATTCTTCCACTTCTGTCTTTGACTTTTTGATCGCTTCCTTCTATAGATTAAATTCTCAGAATTCAACTGTATTCTTCTATTATTTAAAATGAATAAAACCTTGTTATTTTCCTCCATGACCTCAATTCCTTATTGACTTGATATGAAAAAGCGTGTTGGGGAATTTTTTCACTAGGATGTAGAAATAATGGGAGACCTTCAAATCCTTCATGATTTGCCTCAAGATAGAGTTTGTTGTGACTCAGCTCTCTTCTCACAGGACAAAGCCTGCTGCTCACCTTGTCTCTTGGGAAGGAGAATGCCAGAGATATCGTCACATTGTAATTGAAAACACAATTTTAATGAACTTGCTTTCTCCGTACAAATCCAAGATCGTCTAGTCATTGAGTGAATGCTTTAATCAGGAATGACTTTCTCACCCGCGGAACAATACACTCCGATTTCTATTCACGGAAAGATACATTTCTTTGCAATTTAACCGGCAATAATGACGACTAGAATAAAGACCTTTATTTGTCTCTCTGCATGTATTGCAGATATCCTATCGCTTTATTTGATCTTTAAAGCAGATTATTGCCCGCGCGGAAGATAATATTTGCTGCAATGCACTGGAAGGTGGGACATGTATCTGTGAATAAATGCTCAGTTATTGGCAAGAAAAAAATTTATAGTCAAATACTCGTGATAATAATGACGTCCGCATAGATATATCCATAGAAATCGAACACTATATACGACCTAATAATAAAAGAATAGAATGGAAAGGAAAATTAAAACAATAGAGCTTCATGGACATGTGTTGTCATGACAACGAGACCTAAACGATGACGCATTCCAGTGATCTACAACAGAAAGTTGTCGGCAGCTTCTTAGCTTACTTTGTAAAGATTACAGTTATTCTCACTTCTCATCATATATGAAGGCATTATGATAAAATAACCTACAATTGTCTTGCGACAAGAATCTGCGACTGTTGCATGTTTTAAAGATGGTGCATAACCGTCAACAAACAGCTGCTGTCCATTTCAGTCTCACTAACTTACACAAAGCGAAACGTGGGATTAGTCAACCACAACCATGCCTCGATCATTATAGTACGTCGTCAAGCAAAGTCTGTACATACGATTTTTATGAAACTTCTATTTTACACAATATCTCAGAGAATATGCAAAGAAGAAGAAGAAAAAAAGAAGTTAAAGTAAATTAAAGATAGCTGTGTTCGCTCAGGTCTCTGAACACTGGGAAGCAAGAGCAAATACTCGATGCATTGCCTCTCTTTATATTGAAGACTCAGGCGCTGTTTCAAAGAAGTTTTTGCCCGAGCTTCACCCGTGACGTCCGCGATTCTTTTACCTATTGTCTTGATCACCGTCAGCGCATCCATTCACCAGGCACCAAGTGTTTCTGCTGCAATTGGACAGAACACGTACGAATGCTGCAGACCTTCATACTTTCTCCGTTTTTGTTATCCGCTCGTGAAGTTAACTTTACCCCTTCGAGGCTTGAAATTAAGAGGACATCGACACATGTAAAGTCCCAGACAAGCTGCTTACCTCTGCTCCAAGGGGTTAGAGTTGCACCGTCCGGCCTCTTCCCGTCATCACGACAGAGACCTTGCGGCTCAAGAATAGCAGACAAGCCAGCAAAAACTGGGGATCTTCGAATGACGTCGTTGACGTCCGCATCTCGTGCAGTTCCTGCGTAGTTCAAGTGACAACTCAGACCTTGCGTAGTAGAACTGTCAACGTCAGATCCACACTTGCATGTGAAAGGTGAAAAATTATGCCACAAATCGGAGAGCTATTGAAATGTGTAGCTGTTCGTTGTAGTTGGAGGACAAGACTTGGAAGTGGGATAGCGTTGAGCCAAGCACCAGCTCGAGGAGATGAATCAGATAAAAGTCTGATTTTTGTCTTGAAATTGGTTGTTGAATTCAGAAGCGCGTCAAGCTGATTCTTTACCAGCGGCTGGTCCCAATACTTTCTGACATTTAATTTAGTCTCTTGTATATGAAACATTTCCGGGGAATTATTTTCTTCCCATGTTTCTACGGTTTCACGAAGATTACGGTCTGACTGGAAAACGTGGAGGATTTCTGATATTGTCCTAAAAACGCCACTGACTGACGCAATGAAAGCTGGCAGAGACAGGTCAGTAGCATTCCTCCATCTGAGACCTCCAAACATCGCAGGGAGGAAGGCGTAAGTACATAACTCATGTGGAAGATCCTGTGTCTGATCCGTCTTGACCTTGATCTATGACTGTGGTACTTAGGGAATGACAAACGGGACGTCGCATCTTCGAGTCATTATCATTACAATTATTTCAAATAAAACGATTAAACTGAGAAAAAAGATTATTCCGGCACAGGGACACTGTTTGAAATATGATCATCAACATGAAAGAATAGACTCTATGACTGTGTATAAGCAATCACATGATGCCACGGGACACTGATAAATGCGGCTGGAGTATGCCATCGACATCACATCAAAAACATAGATAGGAATGAAACTAGAAGAAAAAACAAAGTATAGCTTCGTAGCTTAGCTTCAAAGACAAACGTACATGAACATGGAATCAGAGAAAGCTTAGGATATCTCATCTTTACCAGAAACTTCAATCTGTTTCCTATTAGATTTGCATGTGGCTTCTTTGATCATGTCGGACAAGAAGAGGAACCCCGTAGAACTCGGCAGACACGCAGATTCCCAGCAGACAGGGTGTGCATCATTGTGTGAAAACATGGATCACTAGAGTATATGTGGGTGATTCGCCCAAGATGCTAAATTGATGTCCTAATGCAGTAGGTAGAGAATTATAATTCTTATAACTTAATCCAAACATTAGAGTCAAGGTTAGAGTTCCATAATCATGTATCAATCATGCTCAATGAGCAACTAATTCCAATTGATCTTTGAGTGGCATCAAAATTGGCGAAAGTCATGTCCCTTAGCACAGGATCTCATATTAAAAAAGCTATAATTTCTAAAGTATGAAAACAAGTTCGTTGATAAACAAGTCTTGGCATCTCATAACAGCTTAGTCACTATAGTTGTACTGACGTGTAATGACAACATTCTCCCATTTCAATTTTAGAGACACTGTTACACCTGTCCCCAGAATTTAGCGCAATTTTTTCGATGCACGAATTCTGACACTTATCAGCATTTTTGTATATCATATCATTGTGGTATGAAATCAATTCTACATCATTAGTTACCTTTGGGAATGTGATCACTCACAGACAAACTTTTATGTCATCTATCAAATTGCGTGGCCGATATCTATGATCAGCATGCTTTCTTGGACAGACAGACTTTTATTTCATCTATCAAATTGAGTGGCCGATGTCTATGATTAGCATGTTCTCTTGGCATTGCGAGATAGCAGGTTTCAGATACTCAAAGTCCTTAACTCACAGAACTAGACAGGTCGTCTCTTATTTTGTTTAACTTGAAAGGAAGCATTGGAACATGTAACGTTAATAAAATGACACAATCTTCTGACATAATACCATAGCAATCGAAAAATAAGCAGCCAGTTCAACATTAAATACGCCAAATTGTGCAAAGTTTCAGTGACTGTTATCAACCGGATCACACAGCAAAGAGACACAGTCGATAACAAGTTCAACAGAGAAGTTTGTGAACGTTTTTTCGTGCGCCTGATAACTTTTTTAAAAATGATCGGAGGGCTCAACATTATCGAGAAAACTTTTGCGCAATGATCTGAATTCTTCGAATCTGAAGGAGTCATGGCGATGGGAGCATTTTGATAGGAATTCACAGCAACCCGCAATTGGAGCACGACTATTTTTCCTATCTCTGCAAGTTATTAGGAATTTCATTTTGCCCACTTAATAAGTTCCTGCATGTGCCATTGCTTTGAATCAGTTTCCACTTCTAGCAAAGTGATGAGGATAAACAATCTAATTCTGTGCCTTAACTGGTATTAATGAAGATAAAGCCATAACAAGATGTGTGCAGCATTATCGATTGGTAGGCTGTAACTCGTTCGATGCATTAGAGATTGAAATCTGATGCATCAGTTAAACTACTAATTTCTTGTATGTGGTTCTCACTATACTATATTGGGTACTTCTATTCTTTCCCCCCCCACATTTCTGTTGTTGACACCCGGAAGTGTTGCATTGTCAACGATCTTCTCTTGCTTACGGGCATTTTCACTGACGTGGCATAGCGTTGAGTGTGGAAAACTCCTCTTATCTGACTTGTAGAACATTTACAGCCTCAGAATTAGACAACTGCTCGTCATTTGTCTGTAGACAACAATCACACGAAGTTCGTGATCACAGCTGTATCTTGTATTCTAACTGAGTATCCGAGGGACCAATCCTTCATCCCAGGGTTCAAGTAAGACTTCTCAGTCGTGCTGTAGTGTCACTTAGTGACAGATCAAGTTTATTCTAAACCAAATGTGACTAACTTTGGCGAAATTTGATGATTTCGGAAAACTTGAAAATGTGGGGGGGGGGGAAAGAATAGAAGTAACCCATATTGTTTAGGTCAATATAAAGTAACGCAATTTATGGTTTGTAGCCAATTTTGGGAGGGTGACCTGCGGCGCCGAAATTCGATGCAAATTTTGGGAGAAGCATCTATATACTCTGGCCATCCATGTGTGAAAGACTCATTTCCGGCTTCATTCCCTGCAGGAGCTTGTTCTGACTGCCGGACTAAATCTGACCGGAAATTTTGATGTCTTCTTTAGAAATGATTTGAAATAGTCATTCTCCAATCGACTGATTGACAGAGTTAGTATTCAACTTTCGTTTACTCTGCTAGAACATAAAGCGACTGAGATTTTCAATATTTTGTCCATCAATTCCTATAAAGTTCAACACAATTCACATAATCATTACACAATCTTCCGACGACACACCTTTGTGCAACCGCAATATTTGACTTTGCGTGTGCACTCAACTAGTAGCTTTGATGCAACTCTCCGTCATTTAGTTGCTGAATAATAAAACAATGAAGAATTTCCGACTACTTCGCCTCTATTTCATCATTTTCAGCTGAGCGAGACAAAGAACTGTTGACTGTGGGAGATAAATTAGAGTCAAACTAGCAGATGAGAGGATAATGCAGTCGGATGCTCTTTTGTGATGTTTCTAGAATTCTGCAAACAACACGTATTTAGATTCGTAGATGAAAACTAGGCACGCAGGGTTCTTGACAAGTCTAGGGTGATGGAGAGTAATATTTAGATGCATCGCTACAGAAAATATAGCTTTCTATTCCACTTCCCAAGGCAGGATCCAAGGCATTTGAAACGAAATGTTTAGGCATCGCCCCGAAATCAACGTCTACACCTTTTCCATGTCTATTTCAGATATCTTCAAAGTTGAACTTCTGATAGATAGATATCTGAAATTCAAATGGAGAAATCTGAAATAGATATGGAAAAGGTGTAGACGTTGATTTCGGGGCGATGCCTAAACATTTCGTTTCAAATGCCTCAAACATCATGATTCTGGGCATATCTAAATTTCGCCAAAAATAGACTTGAGAGTCTACAGAGAATGACATCTATTAAGTCAATGAAAGACCTAACACCTTTGATTCTACGACTGCACTCGCCTGACCCAGGAATCGAACCGAAGTCCGCGGTGGAGGAAAGCTCGCACCTTCTTCACTAGGCCACGCTGACGGTACAAGAGGAATGCGAGTGAAGTCAGAAGTCATCTCTAAGTGACATCGACAGCATATTGTCCTATTGCGGAATGGCACCACATTCTGGCAATAATAATTAGGACAAGATGCTGTCAATGTCACTTAGAGATGACTTCCGCCTTCACTCGCATTCCTTTTGCACCGTCAGCGTGGCCTAGTGAAGAAGGTGCGAGCTCGTCTCCACCGCGGACTTCGGTTCGATTCCTGGGTCTGGCAATTATTGTCTTTTATCGACTTGATCGCTGTCATTCTCTTTAGATATTCAACAAAAAGGCATAGCGCGTTTCGATGAAAACACGCGTCATATAAACTCTTCAATTTCATTTTATTGAAAACGTTGTCTCCCTTACACTAAATATAACCACCTCCATTCCCTTCTTGGCACCACATGATTTGACATTTTCTATTAGGCTAAATGTTGTGCTCGTGGGAGTTTTGAGATCATAATTATGATTGAAACTATGATTGGCATTCCGAGAAGTATCAACAATAATAATGATTAAAGTCAAACAAACTGGTCGTTCTTGTTCACGTAGAATAGAAGAAACAAGGTGCTCTTCAGATCTCTAAGCCAAGACGTAGTACACGGTAATGAGACAACCAAACTTGGTTTCGGTTCTTTTCATTGTGATCAGGTTCTAACGATCCCCGTGAAAGTGAAAAGTATTCCACGTGTACGTTGCTAGAGACCGCAGGTCGAATCGTCATGGACACTAGTACACATAACGCAGTGTACAGGGACAATGAAGAATTGATTGCAATTAGCATTCGTGAACAATCAAGTAACTGTAATTAATTGTATGCAATCAATTAATTGACATCGATCAATCAATCTATAGGTTGGAGAATCCTATAAGCAGAGATTGGACTCCTCGCAGATGGCCTTGATATTTGTTGAATGATGAATGAACTCCAAGATATTACTGTAGAACATTGGACTATTGAGAAGCAAAAAATATGCTTAATGTCTCTGTGCGAGCTTCTTAATGATCAAGTGCTACGTGTCAGATAAGTCCTTCCGTGAAAATGAAACTTGAAAATCATCCACTGACAATCTGAATGATGTAGACATTGTTTTAGCATAATTGTAGAAAAAATATCAAACAGAAATGTCTTGATCAGCAAACAATTCGTTGTAATAGGAACTTGAATCAATCAGCTAATTGAGATGAGATACGAAATTGATGCAATCAGTTGTTTGATAATTGAGATATCTGCCATCAATTAATTAACGTTGGAATTATTGAGCTATCAAAGCTATCAATTAATTGATAATTTAAATCATTGAGCAATCAATTAGGCCCAATTGATTCAAATTAGTTGAAATAGGCGTCGATTGCTATATCTTTAGAAGAAGCAAGTTGCTAAAAAATACAAGAGCTGTAGATTCTTGCCATAAACCGATTTATTGTAAGTCACTTTATCAAAATTCTTTTATATTTACACAGAAGTAGAAATGATGGTAACCGTGAATCTTTGCACGGTGCACTGTTTAGCTGTGGCGCTTCCTATCGTCAATCCCTGGAAGCCGCCATCTTTTGCGGACCGTTGTCATGACGAATATCTACGACGTTGGATTGTTTTCAATGCAATGCCCCTTCTATAGGTTTGACTGATCAAGAAGCTAATCATCCGTTTCATATTAACAATAGACAAATCAGCTGCAGAATGACATGACCATTCGCAACATTAACACTTCGAGTTCATCGCTGACATTCCAACAGCAGAGTTATCGAAATGAGGTGAAGCGTCCCCGTTTCAAATGCAATTTGCCATATCAACAGCATAATGAAAACAAAATCTGACGCAAATTCACCCTTATCAATGACGATCTGCAGATGCAGACATGAAACAAAGAGGCAAATAACAACTAACAAGAAACGGCAACTAAAAATTATCGTGGACAACTTTAGAATGTCTATGTTCTTGATAGCAATCAAGAAGTTTTGGCATGTGTCCTTACATGGTTAGCGGCGGTTACACATTTATCGATGGATCACGTGATCGATATGTTTTATGTTTTCTAGAATTCATTGTTGATGAGAACTTCATTAAATGTTATTGGAGTCATATAGTAAGTATATTTATACTTGTTCTATGATTGGAGTGTTGATTTCAAGACAAAAAGCAATTAGATAGCAAAGAATATGACAACTAACATCTATCTGCAATGTAAACTTATAGAGACGTAGATGAACAGAAAATCAGTAGTATAAATTGATTGACAGATAAAAATGATGATTGTTAAACTAGCTCAGCACAACGCTTTACTCTGTTTAATTCTGAGGATGCATATTCGTCATTATGTCATTCACTTCAGCATCTTAGTTCAATATTCGTCCACACTACCTGCGTTGGTCTTAGTGTCCAGTCTAGTTTAGTCTTTTTTAGTTTCATTTTTCATTATGTATTTGAAACGATTATGCTGCACCTGATTCGATAAGGAACAGTAGTTCACGCATTCTAACCTGTAAAAATGCACTTGAAATGGCAATGACACACTCTCTTGGACTGCTGTACTTTGAAATGACATTATGAATCTAGCTCTGTAGGTCCTATTGCATGAATCCAATCAATCGGTAAAGCATCCGATTTCATTCTGCCATTTGCCAAGCTGAAAATGCAGCACATTCTAAAACGTGCAGTTATTCGTAAAACACCAATCATTTGGAAAAAAGAAGAGCGATGCAGGTTTTTGATATTCACGTATTAGTTAGTCAATATTGACAAGCAATTTGAATGACTGTGGCTTAATAGGTTCAAAGAAAAATGAAAAAAGCTGCGTCACTTTCATTTTTCATTATGTATTTGAAACGGATGCACTTGATTTGATAAGGAATAATAGCTTACGCGTTCTAGCCGGTAAAAATGCACTTGAAACGACAATGATGCAGACTCTTTTAGACTGCTGTACTTTGAAATGATACTATGAATCTTGAAGTAACAAAACTCGTTGTTGACGGGTCAAGCCTATATTCCTTTATTATCATAGAGTGTCGCATTTCTATGGCTTGGATTGTCTCTTCAGTGACGCTTTTGAATCAGATGGAAAGAAGCAAAGAACATAGAAGTGATGAAAAGGAACTGCACCCAATGTGAGACAGTCGATGTATTCTAAAACACATTCGAGCTACCGACAGACAAAGCTCTTGGAGGACGCATAATGGTGCAAAAAAGTCGCACAGTAGAAACAAAATGTATTATGATGTCGGCAAATGTTTGATTTTTTATAGCCAATGTTCTATCTTGTCTCGTCTCCGGCATTAATCCCCTTATTTGTTTATCGTGAATTATTTTTCTTATCATACTTCAATGTGTCTCAATTGATTTTTCTCTATGCAGCATCACCTTTCGCAACATGTTAGAAAATGGATGCTTTTTATCTCATGTCTATATCACAGACAATACTTGGCAAAGTCTGTTATCTCTAAGGGGGCATGGACAGAGATGATGTGCTGCCTAAATCCTAAATATTATCGGACGCTCTGTGGTCACTTGTAAGTGTATATCGAGGTAGACTGTGTATTGAAAGCCTATGGCAAGGCTGGGAGTAATGCAATGATGGATTGCTTTGAGCACATAAAGCTTTCTATCATTGTAGCAAAACAAGCAGAGTAACGCAGGTGCATTGGTTGCAATTTGAGATGCCGTATTCTCTCAAATAGAAGCCCAGAGTTTGTAATTATTTTGCAATTGTTTTGGTGGCCTTTATTGGATAGTGGGCTACAATTAGCGAGAATGAGGTATCTGCTTCAAACCATAGCAAAGATAGCCACATTAAGTTACTACTTGATTTCTATGCTTTCTGAGATGGATATAAAGATATCTAACTAGATGCTGACAATCTGATCTCTATGAAGAGATTTTAATTGCTCCATTACTGGTTTTCAGCTACAATAGGGGATGCGCTGATAATGGCAGAAACTGTGTTGCTCCTGCAAATGTATAGTTAGTTATTTCATAACTATTATCGAACGCTTGTTAATGTTTAAAATGGCAATGAAGATTTTTTATGCATAAAACAGTTTATTACAAGATATCTTTTGAAGCAATATAAAATGGCAGTATAGGACGAGAATTTAGAGCGATAATTAAGAAGGGCCGTAAGGGTCCAATTGTTAGCATTTATTGCATGCAGCTTGTTAGATAATCTGAGCTAGATGTCGACCATTGAGTGTGCACGCGCTAAATGTGACAAATGGAGATATACGGATCTATGTCAACATCATATAGTGTCATATTTGATGACTGTCGACCAAAGCGCGTTCGTGACAGTTATACAGCTAGCTACTCCAGTCAAGGATGGAGTACATATTTTGGACTTTACTGTATTATATGATGGAAATCATACGTCATTATCAAGTGTATATTGTTTTCACTGTTAGTAACTCAATACTCATGCTGATTCTTCCTAGTGTCATCGATTTGCTCTACAGTCAATTGTGAAATCGATATCTACGTTTTGCGTTAAGACATCGATTTCATGCAAAGTGCCTGACGTTCTTCCTATTGAGTACATGGTGCGCCAAACATCAGGTAATTTACAACTTGCATATAAAACAATTAACAGAATTCGAATACATCTTCTCTTATCCTTAAGTGTCACCCGATTTAGAAAGTACATGTAGATATCGAATGGATCTTCTCTCAGCCTTCAATTTCATCCCACGTACAATGTAGATATCGAATAGAAACTCCTAACCATCGATGTCATTATGCTATTTCGATCATATCACTTACATAGATATCAAACTTCAAGCTAAGTCTATCAATGGCACATCAATGCTACTTACCGACACTGGACGTGAGACCATTAGCGAGGAATGACTTGTTCTTCTCGAGCGATGTAGCACCAGTAAGGGCTAACGTCGGGGCGGTTTCTATTACCATCATGCCTGTGCGATATTTCTAAGTAAAACAAGAAGCGAATAGGGGAAGAAAAAAACAGCACTAGTAAATCAATCTCTAGAAATGATCAAAAAATAAAAGTTGAAGAAGAAATCACTAGATGACCACAAGAAATGAGATTGAAGAAAGAGGAGAGAGAGAGAACGCAAATGACAGCGGACGTGTGTCGTTGAATGGTGAGGAGAAATGAAGACAAAGATTTGAGCCACTTAGAGGATTTCTCCAGCTCTCTGTGCGTTTCTATTGTGCGCTGGTTTGAGATTGAGGGAACATAACTCATCCCATGAACTCGTTGACAATCGATCTTCCCCTGTGCTCCCATTGGCTGACAGTGGCTGTGAGCACAGTGATGAGAGAGACTGTGTCAAAGACCGGCTGCGGCAGACATTATCACAGACAAAGGATGAATTCGAGACTGCCAATTCGACGGAGAAGATAACTCGACGCTAGAGCATGACAATGGCCATGCATCCTGGTAGGAATGGCCGACGGAGAGAAGCGAAAATAATCGGAGAGAGAGCGATACCCGACAGAGAGGTCCAAAACTTGACGGAGAGGAGCGGAACTCGACAGAGAGGAGCGTAACTAAACGGAGAGGAGCGGAACTCGACTGAGAAGAGCGTAACTAAACGGAGAGGAGCGGAACTCGACTGAGAAGAGCGGAACTCGACTGAGAGGAGCGGAACTTGACAGAGAGGAGCATAACTAAACGGAGAGGAGCGGAACTTGACAGAGAGGAGCGGAACTCGACAGAGAGGAGCGAAACTCAACGGAGAGGAGCGAAACTCAACGGAGAGAAGCGGAACTCGACTGAGAGGAGCGAAACTAAACGGAGAGGAGCGGAACTCGACTGAGAAGAGCGGAACTCGACTGAGAGGAGCGGAACTTGACAGAGAGGAGCATAACTAAACGGAGAGGAGCGGAACTTGACGGAGAGGAGCGGAACTCGACAGAGAGGAGCGTAACTAAACGGAGAGGAGCGGAACTTGACAGAGAGGAGCGTAACTAAACGGAGAGGAGCGAAACTTGAGAGAGAGGAGCGAAACTCGATAGAGAGGAGCGGAACTTGGCAGGGAGGAGCGAAACTCGACTGAGAGGAGCGTAACTAAACGGAGAGGAGCGGAACTTGACAGAGAGGAGCGTAACTAAACGGAAAGGAGCGGAACTTGGCAGGGAGGAGCGGAACTTGACAGAGAGGAGCGAAACTTGAAAGAGAGGAGCGGAACTTGACAGAGAGGAGCGTAACTAAACGGAGAGGAGTGGAACTAAACGGAGAGGAGCGAAACTCGACAGAGAGGAGCGAAACTCAACGGAGAGGAGCGAAACTCAACGGAGAGGAGCGGAACTCGACTGAGAGGAGCGAAACTTGAGAGAGAGGAGCGAAACTCGACAGAGAGGAGCGGAACTTGGCAGGGAGGAGCGAAACTCGACTGAGAGGAGCGTAACTAAACGGAGAGGAGCGGAACTTGACAGAGAGGAGCGTAACTAAACGGAGAGGAGCGGAACTTGGCAGGGAGGAGCGGAACTCGACAGAGAGGAGAGAAACTCGACACAGAGGAGCGGAACTTGACGGAGAGGAGCGGAACTCGACAGAGAGGAGCGTAACTAAACGGAGAGGAGCGGAACTTGACAGAGAGGAGCGTAACTAAACGGAGAGGAGCGGAACTTGGCAGGGAGGAGCGGAACTCGACGGAGAGGAGCGAAACTTGACAGAGAGAGTGGAACTTGAGGGAGGGGATCGGACAATGGCTCCTAGAAGCTACAAACCTCGATATACCAATTTTGTTTCTTCAGTTGGAATACTGTTGAACATTTTCACGTTTAAGAGTGGGAGATTGAACGGAGCCTAAGAGTCAGATTCCAAAACTTGCGACTGTCTTTTCCCTGAAATGAGGGCAGGATAAAGTAAGAAGCGACAGGTCGATATGAAGGGGCTGGACTACAGTGGAAGATGCATAGACTCGTGTGAAATATATATTATGAATACAAGGGTATCTCCGGTGACTCCTGTCTTCTGAAACGACAGCACTTCATCCGTCCTCTATTGGAGCGTACACGGAGCTGAATGAAATAACAAGTTGGACGACTGCAAATTCCGCTCAATGAGGCCGAAGATGAGGCTTTCACAGAATGATGCACATCTGCTACGAATCGACGCGTCTGCCGAGTTCTACCTGGTTCCTCTTCTTGTCAGATTGGATCAAAGAAAAACACGTGTTCATCCAATGGGACGTAGATTGACGTTTGTGGTAAAAGTGAAATATCTTATGTTTTCGCATATTGCCGTGGAAATACTAAGTCTAGATCCGTAATTTTTGACATAAAATATCTTCAGGTCATTTCCTATACTGTGTATGTGTCATCATCTTGTTTCTGATCCGCTATGTATGCGAAAATGTGATTAAACGTGGATTAAATATTATATAAAAGTGGTAAATAAATGATAACATAATAAATAAAAACATTAAAATAGAAAAATAATACAAAATCAAGAAAATAATAGATATAATGCAATGAATAAATGATAGAAATGAAAAGCCAAATAGGAAATACAAACACACTTTCTAGACACTCAAATTCGGATTCAACCACCTTATGGCAACACCTTCGGCTATAAGGTTCGTCTTGAAAGCATCATTTCTTGACAGAAGTAAAGTCGCTAATGGAGTCACCAGTTTTATGAGAAAACTACCGTAGCTCTATGGCTGAAGCTGTTTTTTGACAACGGCGGATCATTAATTGATCGAAGTTGAATGTTCAACAACAAAGTGCGGTTGATAGGCGATCGATCTTCGGGGAAGGTGGAGCAATTTTAATTATGAATGTACCTCATTAGGCTATCATCTCACCTTCCTATTTTATGATGCTATCAGAGCAGCATTGTGCGTCACTTTGGTGATTATCATCTTGCACAACAATGCTTACGTCACTCTTGCTTATCAGAACTATCCAACATATATGCAGTCTGTTGCCAAATGCAGTGATCCATTGTTGATGTATTGCCTTGACAAGCATGAACGAAAGGCCTCGACAATTCGTGAAATTTTTCATTTATAAAAGCACGAACTTTTTCCTTTCGGGTAAGAGTTTACAATTACGTTGCAATTATTCGTAGATTGACAAGATATTTTGTACAATGGACAAGACTGAGCAGCAATGCGTGTAATGCCTTATTTTCTAATCCAATAAGTTATAGAACTACGTTGCAATTTTAAAAAAGTTTAATAACTGTAAAATGTTTAAACGTTTATTTCCAATTTTGAAAACGTAATAGAAATGCTCATGTCCAATGAAGACGGTGGTAGATGAGATGTACAAGCAATTGAGTGACATGCCACGCTCAATAACGCGTAATTCACGCGTAAACTGCACGTAATTACATATGACCCTAAACATCCGTGGCTATACGTGACATTGCTGCAACATTTGTCGGCAGTCCTGTTATGCAGACTTTGCGTCTCATGTGTCTGCATGTATCAGAGGCTAAACAATGTGATAGGACCTCAATTTCATGCTCAGGGAAGACAGAACATGCTTAGCGGTTCATCCGTGGTTCAAGCGGCAACGCGGACAATCGTAGACGACGCGCAAACTATAAACGCTCGCCCGCGCGTATTCGTAAACATTCCCCATGTTTTAACAGCATCAGATCACGTGATTGTTGACTCTTAGTGCAGCGCGTATGCACGCGGGTAGAAGAATAGAATGTCCTTAACCACGGATGTTTGGGGTGCTCTGTAATTACGCGTGAATTACGCATGTCACCTAGTGTGATAGCACGGATCGGAAGAAAGGCCGTAAATCATTACATGCATTGTAAGTTATCAATGTTATAATTCATCATGAATAACCTGTAATTGGAAGATGTTCAATATTATTTACATTATCTCGAGAAGACTCGTTTACGTGTAAATGGAATAATTAAACATTGAGTTGCATCCTCAGTTGAAAAATGGGAACTTACCTGAATAGATACCATTTCATCCAATATCAGGAATCATCAGCAGTGCAAATTGCGACCACTTTTCCTTTTTGCTCGATTTCACCTTTAAAATACGGGCAGTATGTAGGTACAATGTCTACTTTTTCAATAAGTCGAATGAATGAGGAACTTGCAACCATTGAACTTCTGTTCTGACCGCCAATACCACCTTAAAACTCCAGCCCTTTGACCAGGGTGTCATTCAAAACATTAGTCTTCTACAGACGTCTCCTATATTATCCCGAATCATGGCAAACATCAACATCAACTTCCACTCAGGAGCTATCCGAAAATTGGCCGATGGATCCTCTGAATGATGCCTCAGATGTTGACATGGAATAAGGAGCTGTCGTTGATGGGAACGTTGAAGATATTCCTGATATGAGGACGTCTCTTTTATGGCTCCCGAAAATAAAGAAAATTGAGCAATTCTCAGGTTTTACTGTATATGAATACACAATTACTTCTTGGTATTCATGTGAATACATAGGCGTTAATTAATAAGCATAACATTTATAATAGCAATTTATACGCAGCAGAAATCGGCATTGCGCTTGATCCAGCCCGACAAATCCGCCTTAGCAGAGCATGCCTTTAAAGAGGACCACCACATCGACTGGTCTTCTGCTGAAATTGTTTGTCGCGAAGCCAATTATAAGAAACGTTTGTTCTTAGGCTTGCCACTCAAAACAACTGCCTTGTCTCAGTCGTTGTGAGCTGCATGTACCGTACCTATATCAAGATATCTGATTGTTTTTCTCTCATCTTACCTATATTTCTTTGTTATTGTACATAATTTTTCATGCGATTTTTTTTGAGGTTTGTTTTTGTGTATATTTTGTATAGGCATTGTGCATTGGTAGTGGTTTAATATGCCTAGATTGTTGTCATTGTTATTTTATTCTTTATTGTTGCTCTTCAATCTGAAGATAATCTGCCGTTGAACGTTGTACGGGCCACATGAATCAATGTCGTTAACCATCAAGTTCAAGTTTTATATTTGCTCACTGCAAATGATGTATGTGACACACTTCCACAATATATAAAATAAAAATGCTTTAATTAAGTACAGTATACAAGTAACATGAAATAACGAATAAGTCAAATTTTAAAAGCAATAAATTGAAGACGAGATACCAGATTGTTTTTGGAGGTATGCTCTCAAAAAGTTTATTACCCCATTTGACTTGCAATTAACACACTGTAAGTTTAGAGGCACTTTATTCCAGAAACTGCTTCCGTACCATCTTATACTGTTTTCGCCAAATTGTTTCGTCCTTACACAAGCTTGTAATTCGTAGATCGTAATTATGTTAGTGATTTTGGATGCAGCACTTCATAAATTGTCCGTTGTCACCTTCGCTTGAAGACGCGGGTGTGGATAGACCGTGAAATATCGTGTAGTAACACTATTTTATTATATTTTTCAAATAGATCGTCCGTGAACAATATCTTCTTTTTGAAAAGCTTTAATTATGATATTGCGTATTTTCGAGGATTTTAGTTGTTCATGCAACAATCACAATTCATTTATCAGTTTTATTAATTAGTTTTGGAGAGCTGGTGAAATGCAAGGACACATATAGGTACAACCAATCAGATATAATCAGATATAAATATAAAGCTAATAACTCACTTGTAATCGAATTGACAATAACGTCAATGATATCAAATTGACACCAATATAACATTAACATGGATTTTTGAGGGCAGCAATGTAGGAAAAAAGCAGGCAGCAATGATTGCAATTTCAAAAATGTCTTTCACATGCATAGATAGAGATATCATCATTACGGGATACATTGTTGTCTTTCTTTTTCCACATTGTACCATAGCTCAATATCTGCATTCTCAAAGTCTATCACCTTTTTAAAGTTATCATTGCAAGTAATTTGATATCAGAATAACAAAACAAGAACACAACACAATGAGATGAACGATGTGATTACTGTCTGAGAACTTTGCCGCGAAAGTCTACTTGATTTGAAGTAATTCTCTGAGATGAGATCAATTTCTTCACATGTCAAGAAATTTCAGTGAATCGCAACGTCAATATTGAGAATTTTCTATCCCGAAGTTCAATCAAATTCAGTTCTTATTGATTATCATTAGTAAGTTATATTTCACGAATACTCGTCGAAATTTCGCTAACTTCCTACTCTTATTGTTGCAAATCTCTTATTATCTTGAATATCTAAAGAAAATGACAACTGTTATAGTCCGGCAGCTAGAACGAGTTTCTGCAGGGAACGAGGCCGAAAGTGAGACTTTCAAGGAATGATGTACATCTTCTGCCTACTACAAATCTGTAAGTCTGCCGAGTTCTAGTTAGTTCCTCTTTTTGTCAGACAAGATTAAAGAAAAACACATGTAAATCCAATAGGACGCAGATTGCAGTTTTGGCTAAAATGAAATTTTGTATGCTTTCTCTGATTAAACTAAAACTACTAACCCCATAGTCATGGAATGTCTTCAGGTCATTTCCTATGATGTGTATGTGTTTTTATCATACATCTAATCGGCAATGTATGTGAGAATGTGGTTAGATGTGGACAAAGTTGTTCAAAATGATTGTGTTTGCCGACAATAAGAGGCTCGCCAAATCTAAATGTGTTTAGCTTTATAGACAGGGGTGCATGAAAATGAAAGGAAATTACCTGTAGACATTCCATGCCAAAAATGATGACTCTGGGCTGAGTACTTATCGTTTAATCAGAGAAAACATAGAAAATTTCATTTTAGCCAAATCTGCAATCTGTGTCCCATTGGATTTACATATGTTTTTCTTTGATCTTGTCGGACAAGAAGAGGAACTCACTAGAGCTCGGCAGACGTGCTGATTCGTAGTAGGCATAGGGTGTACATCATTCTGTGAAAGTCTCACTTTCGGCCTCGTTCCCAGCAGAAACTTGTTCTGGCTGCCGGACTATTAAGTCAATGCAAGACAACAATCGAAGTCCACGGTGGAGACGAGCTCGCACCGTCTTCATTTGGGCCCCGCTACGGTTCAAAAGGAATGTGGCAGAAGGCAGAAGTCATCTCCGACAGTGATATCGACAGCTTATTGTCCTGTTATTATCTACAAAATGCTATCACCATGTCATTCGACTACGTCACACAACAAAGGTCTGTCGCAGAACATAGCATGTCTAAAGAGAATGACACCGACACCCTTGATTCCTCAACCGCACTCGCCCGACCTAGGAATCGAACCGAAGTCCGCGAATGAGACGAGCGGTGTTGGTGTCTTTTATTGACTTAATAGTTGTTAATCTTTTTAGATATTCAATGTACTGGGACAGACCTTTGTTGTCAATCTCTTATTGTCTTATTCAAATTGTATTGACGCCCGCGAGCTGATGAGGACTGGAAAAATGAGCTCGCGAATTTTTCATCTCAGTTAGGGCTCCAAGACATTTTCGGTACCTGTACAACATCACTCAAGATTTATCACATGTCGTTAACGTAGAAAACAATGCTTTACAGTCCACTGTCAAATGTTCAGACCATAGAGTAGGGATATATAGGTAGAGTGTCGACTCAAAAAAGTATCTGTATACAGTGAAAATTTTTATATCAAAAGATTCAGTTTTTTGCGGAGATTACGCTCCCGTGGTCCAAAAAAATATTTGAGCAGTTTCAAAAATGTCAAAATTTTGCATATTTAAATAGGGGAGAATGGGGCAAGTTGGGTATTTGGCTCTTACTCAGGCAGAGATGAATTAAATGTAGCGAAGTTGAACATTTATTGATTATCATATCAATAAAATAAGAATTTCATTAATTTCATGGCTTGATGCTGTTTTGCATTTGAATAAATCTAATATGATTGTTTTTAGCATATATTTGCAATTTTTACTGTTATGATGAATAATGTGTAATCTACACTTAGGGCTTTCATTCAGGCAATTCTTTCAGTGCCTATAGTTATAATTTTGCATGATATTTTCATTATATTAAGTGACAGAAGATGAGTTTGTAGTTGACTTAGCTTAACAGATGAATTTGTGAAGTATATCCTCATAGAACAAGTTGGGTATGGTGTCTTGGGGCAAGTTGAGTACAACTACTCAAGTTGCCCCATTGTTAATTTTCATACCAGTTTTGTTGAAACAATTATTGTCATCATTGTCAAACACTCGACTCGCTCATTCGATGTCTATTTTGCTATTAGATATCTAGGCCGCCTGTTTCAAATTTACTCTAAATTTCAACACCTGCTTTATAAATCATCGCGTTAGTTTGCGGATTCAAAACTTTTAAATGTGTGAGTGAGGTATTCACAGTTTGTTATTCAGTGCTACAGTAGAACTACAACTTCCAACAAGTTTGACAATGGTCAGGAACTACATTAAGAAGAAAATCACTAAATCTTCAAGGGACAATCTCTCGCAAACTATCAAAGTAGTGAAAGATGGAAATTCGGTTGCACGAACCGCCGCCGAATTTAATATTCCCTATGAGACACTGCGGAGATTGTCCAGTAAAGCTTGTCTTCCCGAGCATGGTGGTCGATTTCGTTCTGTTTTATCAAGTGATTTGGAACAGCAGCTGGTCGAATATGTCCAAGAAATTAGTCGGCGATTCTACGGTCTTGGGACGAAAGACGTTCGCAATCTTTGTTACGAATTGGCAATTGCAAACAATTGCGATGTTCCAGACACTTGACATCTAAACAAATCTGCAGGAGTCGACTGGCTTGATGGTTTCGTATATCGTCACAGCTCCTTGTCACTAAGAAAACCCGAGGCTACTAGTCTGGCGCGTGCGGCAGCATTTAATCCTACGGTGGTTGAGAACTTATATTGCATTCTTCGAGAAATACTACAAGTAAATGAATTCGATCCGTCTCGCATCTATAATGTCGACGAAACTGGACTACCAACGACTCAAACGCCTACCAAGGTTTTTTCAACGAAAGGAACTAAACAAGTCGGAAGAATTGTCAGTCAGGAGAATGGACAAAACACATCACAGCGGTATGTTGGACAATACATCCCGCCTATGTTTATTTTCCCTCGCGTCCGTCCGAACCCCAATTTGATGAATGATGCTTTTCCTGGTTCAGTTGCTGAATACAACCCATCTGGATGGATGACGGAAGAATTATTTCTGAAGTGAATGGGTCACTTTCAGCGCTCTACCAGCAGCGGTCCAGAAAACAAATAATTTTTGACAATCATTCCAGTCATCTATCAATTGATGTTATCAATTTTGCGAAAAACAATGGTATCGAAATATTGACGTTTCCTCCTCACACGTCCCACAAGCTACAGCCCCTTGACAGGAATCTTTACGCCCTTTGAAAATTGCTTACAGACATGCGTGCGACGATTGGATGTCAACGAATCCTGGGAGGGCAATAACAATATATCAAGTTGCTGGGAGGTTCACCACCGCATACATGAAAGTCGCAACCCCTGAAAATGCTCTCAAAGGTTTCGAATGCACTGGGATTTATCCTTTGAATTCCCAGATCTTCGATTTTGAGGAATTTGCACCGTCATTCACCACCGAGAGACCCTGTATCGATTTAATCAAATTAGCAACGGGATTTTAATATCAAATTAGAATATTCAAAATAGCACTTTTTTAAATGATTTTATCAAATCTAATTAAATTAAATTTAATTAATTTAAAAATTAAATTTAAATTTATAAAAATTATATATATATTTTTTAAATATTTAAAAATTAAATAAATTTAAAAATTTAATTAAATGCTGAAAGTGATTGTCAGGATCTGCAAAATGCTTTGAACTGTCTAGTACATTGGTGCTCCAAGTGGAAGATGTCATTAAATATTGGCAAATGTTTTTTCTTGAACTTTTCACTGAAACGATCCCGAAATGTGGACTATGATTATGTCATCGGTGACATTATTCTGAGCCGAGTGAGTCATATGAAAGATCTGGGAGTTTATTTTTCTTATAACATGTGTTTTTCGACTCACATCAATCACATACTCAAAAAGGCTTTTCGAATGCTGGGGTTCGTAAGGCGAACGTTGAAGCCTTTCAAAGATGTGGATCTATTAAAGAAATTATACAATTCGCTTGTGCGGTCATCTTTGGACTATTGTTCGCCTATTTGGTCGCCGGAAGCGAAATATATGAAAGAAAGAATCGAAAGAGTTCAAAAGGTTTTTGTTAAAGAATTATGTTTTCATAGAAGAATCATGTACAGCAGTCAACTGTATGCTGATCACTGCAAATCTTTTGGACTTACGACTTTGGAGAATAGACGAAGCATCTTTGACTTCATATTTTTACATAAGGTTCTTCACAGTCATGTAAATTGTCCTTTTCTTGTGTCCTCCATCAGCTTCAAATTACCAAATCGGAGAACGAGACATACCAATGTTCTCACCTACGAATCGCACCGTGGTCTTCTGATTCGGAAGCATGACTTTATTCCTCGAACAATCACGACGCTCGGCTGCATTTCTGACATCGACTTATTTGACTTCAATCACGCAAGATTCAAGCGCATCATAAAGACACGTTTTACATGATGCGGATGTTGTTTTTAAAATTAATTCCTCTGACTATATTATTTTCATTTCAACTTCAATTTTTTTTTAAAAGTGACTGTAACTGGCGAAAGCTGTAGTCATTTTATCGAAATAAATAAATCAATGTTTTTAATCAAAATTAAATAAGTATCAGCCTTATAGTAATCTTTAATAATAAATGAATAATTACATAATAATCACGAACGATTAGCAAGAATTTTGATAAAGTTTCTATCAGAATTGCTAATTACTCAACTTGCCCCACGCGAAAACCCAACTTGCCCCAATATGGGGCAAGTTGGGTAGAAAACAATATAATTAAATTTTCCGCATGTTTCATCATGTGAAAAGCTATGTTTGGCTTTTTTAAAAAAATCTGAAATCATTTAATAAGGAAACAGTACTTACATTGACTATCTTTGAATGTTACTCCAGATATACCCTTATACCCAGTTACCCAACTTGCCCCAATCTCCCCTACTACCAAGATGACTCTCCTATATAAGTAGTATGAAACAAGTTAGATATCAATAGAAATTACTATTTGCTAATAAGCATCCTAACTAAGCGGAAATTAAGCTTATAATCAAGGAAATCTAATGAACGGCATCACAATGAAAGTCTTCATGAAAAAGTCGCGATCTTATCCCTGTTTTCTTGGCTGAAATTTCAAGTTTTTAATTCAATTTTCACCGGCATGATTTCATGATTCGATCACTAAAGCCATGTTTCATTTCTTGAATCTGCATAATGATGTGGACCCATTTACATCTTTCAAAGTTAATTGAAATCATTGTCTTTGAATCTAGATTTTGCTCAACCAGTGGCACGTTGCTTATGATGACGCTTAAGAGCAATAGCAGGTCATCGAGTTGCTTATTTTAGAAACATTACCTCTCCAAGGCTGTCATGACACGGAGAATCTGTAAAATAATATCATTTCCTTCTGCTATGCTATCATGATCAGTCAATTCCGTTGTAATTTCTTCAAAATTGCATAAATGTGCATGTCACATCTGGAACAAATTCCGACTGTATGTCCTTTGAGTTTATTTAATAAAATCGAAAGTGTATACACATTGGGGATTTAATACTCGCAAATGCGGAGTTACCACTCTACCTAATATATTTACTCTATGGTTCAGACAGTACAGCTAAGCAAAAGTGTCCATATTTAGAGTAAAAAGCTTAATACGGGTCCTTTTACCAATTAGGTCCAAAATTCATGAGACAAATAGTCAGTGTAATGTCTACATGGACATTGTGATTATATGATTGTTTGTCTGCGTTAATTTTATTTGACAGTGACAAGTCTTAACTTCAAATATTTTGTGGAATACTCGTATAATTACACGTCATGCTAAACGGGTCGTTTTGGTTTTCTGGTTATTACCGGTCTCAACACCTTAGGAACCTTTATCAAAACTATGTGAATTTCATTAGAGACTTGCTATGAACATTATTTAGACTATTATGCAGTGTCGCTACATTATGATCGTACAGTCAGAATTACATTTCCTTTTTTAATAATTTTTCCAGGTATGGCAAGGCAATTACTAATTAATTATGCAGCATTATATAAAAATAATGCTAGAAAGATGCACTTCCGGAATTTGGATAAGATCTGTGAGTGGCACAAATATGTGTTCGAAATTACAAAATACAGTCTGTATTCTGGAAGGGCTCGCATTTGAGGTACAAAAGAGAAAATGGGTCCGATGAGCCTATAAGAAGTGTCTTCAGCAAATTTCACAGCTACCAAAATACTTCCTTTGAAAATTGAAATGACAGAGAACGTCATCTAGGGATCACTTTGTTAAGGATAAAATGAATAAGTTGATACATAAATCAGAACAACTTTTACCATGGCCCTTCTCTTTAGTAAAAGAGATAAAAAGGATAAAATACATAATTATCGAATGATTAGAAAAATCAAAAAGTTATCATGGACCATTTCGCACCCCACAGTAATACGGACCACTTGGTCCGACTCTCCGGACCTATGAATACGAATCTTCAATACGGACATTTTGCTCAGGAATGCAAGCCTTATTGGTGCTCGTATTGCATGTGGTTGGATTGAAATCCAATCGGTCATTGTATCTCCTCAGCTCCAACTGCTATTTCATGTATTTGAACTTATTCAAGATATTGAAGTATCCTACGAAAAGTAGGCCAGAATATATATAACTTGCAAACTTTACTTGAGAAAAAGTAGGGTTTGAAGCTGCATGTAGACATCACACTAGGTGACATGCCACGCTCAAATACGCGTAATTCACGCGTAAACTACCCGGAATTACACATGACCCCAAACATCCGTGGCTATGCGGGACATTGCTGCAACATCTGTTATATAAGTTAATTTTAGTTGGCAGTCCTGTTATATAGACTTTGCGTCTCATGTGTCTGCATGTATCAGAGGCTAAACAATGTGATAGGACCTCAATTTCATGCTCAGGGAAGACAGAACATGCTTAGCGGTTCATCTTAGTGGTTCAAGCGGCAGCGCAGACAACCGTGGACGACGCGCAGACTATAAACGCTCGCCCGCGCGTATTCACAAACATTTCCCATGTTTTACCAGCATCAGATCAAGTGATTTCTGTTTCTTAGTGGAGCGCGTATTTACGCGGGTAGAAGAATAGAATGTCTTTAACCACGGATGTTTGGGGGTGTTCCGCAATTACGCGTGAATCACGCGTGGCATGTCACCTAGTGCAGGGCCTATAGAGTGAGGATTAATCGTTCTAAAAACGATTCCATCATTGATTTTGTCATGCTCGAAATGCACGTTATGCCTATTCTGAATTGATTCAGTTTTTTAGTTAAGGCTCTTTGAGTTCTAAAAGCGTTGGCAAGTTTTTTGAGATTTTGAAAGATTTTGCAAAAATGTCATGTAAGAATTGTGCAAGAAAGCGAGGATCCCGAGAGTCGAATCGAAGTTTGATGTGTGCGTCAGCGCCGAACAATGATTCAGACTGAAGATGCAACACTTGTGCTTCACGTGTTGTTTAAAAATGCTCTTTTAGAATCTGTGTGAATGAAAATCTCTTAAAAGACATGAACTCCAAAATCCTTGTGACTTTTATTTAAAAATACATTCTCAACAAAATTATCCTGAAAAATTATGCATCTTAATCAAATGAATTCACTTGCAGACCATTGACAAAAAAATGCATCTATTTTCCCATGTGAGACAAAATCACTCAATTTAAAAGAAGAATACTGTGGCATGTTTAGACAGGCAGAATCGTAGACTTGGTTGCGATAGAATCATAGGAGCATGGAAATAAGAGGAGTGTGTTTTCGGAGCTCAAAATCGCAACTCCGTAACATTGTTTAGGCTAACCACTATGTTGTGTTGTTGCTTTGAGCTTTGCCGCTATTGTCTCGTTTGTGTGTTTGTAGGGTTCTCTACATTGTAACATCATACCAGTCTCCCATGTGTGACGTCACCATCATCTTACGATCGTCTCACAAACTATGACATCATTTATCAGTCAAAATGTGACTTCGATAGATTATGATGAAACTCTATGTGCATATAACAAAGTTGTCAATAATGAGTGAAAGTTGACACGAGACGATGTGGTCTTCTCATTTCCTATGAGACAAGACACGGTTCTCTTAGGTTATACTTCAATGACACTGCAGAAAGAAAGTGTCACGTATGCTACTTATCAATTCATAAGTAGCTGCTTTATGCTCAGAATAAAGAAATAGGGGTCGACAAAAAATTGTTCATTCTGAAACGACTGGTTTGTGAAGATCAACTTTTTCATCAAATATTTGCCAAAGATCAAGACAAATCGATTGTTGATCAATATTTAAATGACGTTTCATGTCAATTCCATAATGTTTACTTCCATAGATATGAAACTTGGGATGTATTATTTGAAATGTTTGAACTATTTGAAATAGTATGATTTGCTGCTGTTATTGAGTGAATGTCTTTTTTGTTTTTTGGTTGTTTCTACACTGTAAGCCAGCACCTCCTAAAGCGAGCTGAATCACCTCCTAAAGCAAAACACTATCGTAACTAATAAAAAATCCTAAAGCATGCGCATTTAGAAGGCTAGCCTCTCACCTCCTAAAACATTTTTTCAATGCCATATTCTACTTTTCCCTTATGACAATGCATACTACTATCTTTATTCAGCAATAGACGGGTTTCGCATTGAGAATTATTGCAGACAAAGCTGTCATTATATTCATTCAATATTCATCTCTTGCTTTACAAACAACCCTCTAAAGAAATAAGAACCTCTTAACCCCTGTATGCAAGAAGAACATGATATTAGTGTTGTACAAATCGAATACATAAAACAAACTTTACTGAAATTCACTTGAAATTAATAAAATTGACACCCAATACCAAAATGAATACAATCACAGGTCTATTTATGTAGCAGATGCAACGAAATCTCATGTATACATGTACAATGAAAATTTTGGCCTCACTACGCAATTTTCGATGAAAAAAATACATATGCTACATAATATGATCAGTGTCGGGACAGTAAAAAATTTCAGAAACATACAGGATATTTATTACGGAATTATGTGGATAAAAGCATGTGAAATCGTAGATCAACAGTTGTAATAAAGATAAAGTAACAAATATAGTCTCAAGATGCGAATATCGAATAACAATCAAGTGCTAGATATGCAAATCAATCTCTATTACTGTTCAAGTAAATTACGATCTAAACTAACAGATATTGCAGCTCTAAAACATCATGGAAATCATCAAGGAAATCAAGGAATTATTATAGAAAGATGGAAACTAAAGAATTCAAAGTAATTTATGGCACCAAAAAAATTCACAGAGTTTTGCACTGATCTTGGTGAAGATGTGACGCACACGAAGAAGTCCTTCCAGCAGTTTTCTACGGTGGCCAAGTACTGCCGATTGCGTTGGAGATTATACGTTAGAAACAAGACTGCATGTACCGTGATGGCATAGATGCTGCATCCGTCAAAGCACATATATAATATTTGGACACCATATATTAGTATTCACTGATATTCCAGTCGAAATGATTGCTGAAAAGAAAAAGGAATTTTAGTTGCGAACTATGGAGTGAAAGGAAGAAAATAATTAACTTTAAGATACAAGGACGTCAGATCTACATGCTACATGCAGCAGGCTGAACAAATTATGATTTCTTCAAAAATTCGAAGCTCTTGATTTGACAAAAAATTGGAAAAAAAATAGAATTTCTTATAATCATGTAGCCTACACACAGAGCATGTCGTATTTTTCAATTATTTTTATTACGCTATCTATTTTGATATACGCCTAGATAATATAATTTATCAATTCTGAATTGAATACATACACATGTACTTTGATAAAATGATTGAAACCTCTTGTTGCAGAAAATTGTCTCCTTTCTTACCCCTTAAACATTAAGACGTCCTGAAACTGGGCGAAATGACGTCTAACTGGTCTAATTTCATCAATTCAATGTTTATCAATGAGTTCTCCTGTGGATATCATTCACTATGAACTTTGATAGGAAAAACAACGAGATACTTATTTGAAATGAACTTATTACAAATTTATTGACTTGTCTAAAACTGGACTAAAAATTGTTAGAAAAGAAGAGTAAGTAAGTCAGCTACTAGTCGATCAAAAGTCGTCTGACGGAATTCAAATTTTATATTTGACCAAATCAGAGGAAAATTAAGTTAGGTATGACCCCACTTACAATATGTTTCTGTTTGAAATTTTCAATTCACTTCCATATCAGAGTAAGTATTCCCCTAAAAGTGTGTTTAGAATTGGTTTATTTGTAACCAGATGATCACGACTAATAGTCGTTTATATCCCGAGTGAAAGGTCTTATCATAGAGTAAGGTTCTTACAACTATTTTACCTAATATGTAGCAGTGATGAATATGATGCATTACGAACAGTAATCGTAAGATTTCATTATTCGAGCTACCAGTCTATTTTTGATGTCTGCAGCCATGTGATTATCATTTTGACCAACGGTCAATTTTCCGCAAAGTCCCTTCACAACTGTTAGAGCAACTGGAAGTGTAGGGAACTTTGAGCCTGACACCATTCGTGTTGCAGCTTCGAAGGGATGAAGGATATCAATTAAACTTTTCATGGATTCATACTCAGATACTGTAAGAAGCAATTCGGAAAATGTAGAGTTCGACGTCACCTCATACTGATCACTCAAGAAATCCCTTATAGCTCTTCTGACTTCGAAGTAAGCATTGATCATGGTGTATGTGCTATTCCATCGAGTTCTGCAGTCAATGTGTGGAATTCCGAAGTCATTGCCATAGCGCTCTCTCAACTTTTTCCGTAGAATCGCATGAAATTTCGGTGATTTCGAAATGAATTTACAGAAGCTTCTAATTTTTCGTATCCCTTCACAAATGTCCTTCATCTGCTGATTTGCTTCACTTCCTCTGTCGTCATCGGTGCCGGATGCTTCATCATCACTTTCATCAAGAAATTCATCTACGTCATTTTCAACATCACTGTTTTCAGAACCTGTACTATCATCATCTTCAGTCTCATCGCTTGATGAATCAGACTTCGAAATCTGTGATTTTGGAGAGATCTTCCACAAAGGCAAAGCTGTCGTTATAACTTAATGTAATTTGTGTGCTAAGCACGGAATCCTCGCTATGGCTAGGCCATCATTTTTCATGAGTTTGAATGCTTTGACAATGTTGGCACCGTTATCAGTTGTTGCATTTCTAACCTTTTCTGTGATGCTCATTTTTGCTAACTGTTTACGTATTCTCTTCGCAATATTGTTACCGTCATGTGTCGTCTCAAATTCCCGAAAATCCAAGACCCTTGATTTCATTTCGTTGTCAGAAAATTTTCTTTGATTTGAAGTCCACATATCAGTTGTAACGCTGATTGATGTTTTTGAGTCAAGAAGGCTTTTCAGATTTGCTCTCTCACGTTTGTATCTAGATCTAATCATTCTCATGATACTTCGTCTGTCAAGACCTGATGGATTGAGTTTGGCCGAGTGCAAGAAAGCCTTCATCCCGGGCTTTTCAAAGTCATTCAGTGTTCGTGAATCTTTCACAATTGCTTCCATTGCTGCCTCTTTTAAACAAGTGTTTGATGAGAGTTCCTGTCCGAAATAATGAGTTATTTTGGTCTTCTTCCCCTGAGTCTCTCTGGAACTGGGATCCTTGCTTGTCTTTCGTTTCATCGACGATTGAGGCCTCATATTTTCGTCTGCAAAACAATGTCAATTCATGATGGCATGCTAGTGAGCAGCGTTCTCCTACTACATGTACATGTACCTACATGTATATGTACATGTAGTATCATCCACATACTTGCAGAAAATAAAATGTAATGGAGTTTTAGGTGTACTATTACAATCAACGCAACAATATGCAGACTTTGTATTCTTCTAATTCTTAATTGAGTTTTCTGCACTATCGATAACTGGTTTCACAGCTGCACCTACATATTCTATATTAGTGTTAGTCAATGTTGAATAAATTTGCAGCACATGCAAGAAAAAATATACAATAATTAATTTGGAATTTGAAACTAGCTTCGCTTGGGGAAAATTCAAGAAAGTCAAATGATAATGTGAATAATGTGTAGGTCCTGCTTAGGCTTTTATTGTACAGCATGCAAGAGTTCATGTTTTGACCAAGAACGAGTCATGCAGTTCACATCGATTATCGCATAAGCTTGTGGATGTGAAATAGCCTGCATTTATGAATGAATAAATAATATCTACGAGTATATTGTCTCATCATCATGGTCGGTGAGATGAGAGCATTCATTATAAGTCGATGAAACAGTTGCAAGAATAATGAAGGATAAATGTCTGCGAGGCTAATACAGAATCGCAAATTATAAAAGTTGGCATAAGAAGTAATTACAAGCTTTACTAATAAATAAGTTCAGTTCATGAAATATGGCAATTAAAAGCATAATACGATCCCGATGTGCGACAATGCCTTTGATTAAACATTCCACACAATGGATGATCTGGTTTAGTTTAACCAAGCATGATGGAATCGGAAGGATTAAAAATGTATGGGGGATCAGTGGTGATCAAAAATCAATTGCATTGCAATTGTTTGCGATTAATTGGTTGCAATTAATTGATTGGTCTCATGCAATAATTCCAATGCATTGATAGAATAGTTTTTATTACATAATACAAAACGTTAAGCCAAGATTCGTTACTTAAATATCCATAGGCATAAATGAAATAAACGTGCGCACGTGGGTCACGATATTATTTACAAGTCAATAAGACCCTGATTGTAATGACGTCACCATCGTAGGGAGAGGTGATTAAAAATTAATTGGTCGCAATTAATTGATTGATATCAACGGATGATTGTAATTAATTGATTGGTGTTGCCGAAAAATTGCACTTAATTGATTGCTCGGCTCAATTTAATTGCTATTAATTTGATCACCCCTGGAGACAGTAGAAGTACCCAATCTCTTTCACAGGCCTACTCTGCTGGCGCCTGCTATTTTGAGACCAGTTTGGGGCCAGATAATTAGGCTTATCAGTCAGGGGTCGTCAAAAATTAATTGCAATTAATTTGGGCCGTGCAATCAATTAATTTTAATTGCATCCGAAAGCAATCAATTAATTGCAATTATTCAGTGAAAGTAATCAATTAATTGCAATTATTAGGTGACACCAATCAATTAATTGCAATTATCAGTTGATACCTATCAATTAATTGTAATTATCAGTTGATACCTATCAATTAATTGCAATTAATTTTTGACGACCCCTGTTATCAGTGTCTGGAGATGCATAATTAGGCTACTTGCTTAACACAACGTGAACGACAAGGACTAATTCAGTTATGCATGTAAATGAATGTCACAGAATGTGTGTAGCTACTTATAGTTTACGTATGTTTTAAAAGACTCACCGGAGCTCCTTGTAACATTCAAATGCAGCTTCATGTGCCTTCTTAATCCACTCGTATTTCCATTAGTACACCTGATGATCTTCTTACATTCTTTGCATCTGGCCGTTGCTGCTCCACTTTGCCTTGTAAAACAATCCGATAGCACCAGTTTACAGGTTGATGTTGGTTGATCAATCAATTCAATTTCACTACTGTCAGAAGAATCCGCCATATGATTTTCGAACTTGATTAAGATGGGAATTAATGGTAATGCACTGTTTCATTCACTTCACTATGATGGTACTATAAGCAAGGATCGTGTTCTCAGCAGCTGGGATGTGATTGGTCGACAAACGCTCACTAGCGAGTTTAGTCATTCGACTGTGTTCACGATCGGATGGTAGACGACGCAAAGTCGCAAAGAGAACTCGATGGCTTGATGTGAAACGCATAGGACAAAAGGGGATTGACACAGCGAAGTAATGTTAACGTTGGAAGCATGTATGAGTGTATGAGGAAGTGTGTGACATTGTACCCAATTAGTGCATCAGACGCATGAATACAAATTTTGGTCTTTTCATTGCTGCAGCTAGCAAAAAATGCACTTTTCGAGAAATTCGAGAATTCTCGAAGCAGTTCTCGAAAATATCGAGAAATCTCGAACCATTTCTTGTCTCGAAAAAATCGAGAATTCTCGAATCATTTCTTGTCTCGATTTCTCGTTTCTCGATTCTCGCCCATGTATATTTATGTGAGCTATGTGGTAATTCGAAGTAGGAAACTCTGTATCATTTCATGATAGAATGCTCACAATTTCAAAATTTACGACTACAAACAGCGCCTTTGTTATGCAACTGCAGCAATACAACAGAATTCAATAAATTGATGAATATTTTAACTCCAAAACTAGTAAAATCCATCGCGAGGATTCTCAAAAAAGCAAGCAACTTGTGAACGATCACTAAGGAAATCAACAAGTTGTTGTTCATGTTTTACCCATTTTCCAGTTTCATATAAAGGATAACTATAGAAAGGTGTTTGACTTTCGCGAATCGAACTTACAACCAGTTGCTGATTGTTTCAATGATATGGACTTCGATGCTTTGTTTTCAAATTTATGTTTGGATGAAATGTGTCACATCTTCTATCAATTACTCAACGAAAGTCTTATGAAAGTGCCTTATGATTATATCAAGACTAGTGGTAATGATAAACCTTGGATGAGCTCGTCGATTAAAGTAATGATAAATAAGAGGTATCGTGCTTACCGCTCGAAGAACAGGACACTGTATATTCATTATCGGGATAAAGTTAAGATGTCTATTGACAAGGCCAAACGCGAGTGGGGCAAGCGCATGAAATCTCGAAATCAATCAATTTGGAATATTCGTGATAAGGTGGTTGGTACAGCAAAGGACTCCAATTGGCTTCAAAGATGTAAACCTGAATTGTCAGTGCCCGACATTCTTCGTATTCTTGGCAATCAGTATGCTTCAACCATGCAGTGTGAATGTGAATGTCTTTCGTGAATGTGATGTTGAGAAATTTCTGAGAAGCGTTCATCCACGTAAATCCCCTGGCTCCGATGGAATACCTTCAATAGTTTGGAGTAAGATGTCATATGTGTTATCCGATCCACTATCTCGAATTTTTAATCAATGTCTCGAGACGGCAAGTTTTCCATATCTTTGGAAGATCGCAGACGTAATACCAATTCCAAAAACTGCAAGACCAAATTTAAATGAAACTCGTCCAATATCTCTTTTATCGATTCCCGCTCGTATTTTTGAACGCGAGATATTTCGATGGTATGACAACGACATTGAGAAGCGTGTCGATCGCTCCCAATTTGCTTATCCAAGACAGAGCTCCACAACATGTGCTTTATTACAGCTTACTGACTTTATTTCTAAAGCTTTATCTACTCCAGGCAATAAGGCATGTCATCTGAATTCCTTTGATATGGAGAAAGGCTTTGATAGGGTTTCTCACAGACTGCTCATACAGAAGCTGCGTAATGATAACTTCGATCCATTTTTTGCTACTTTTATCAGCAATTATTTGTCTGGACGACACCAACGACTAAGATGGTCATCACACTTTGGCAATTTATTCAGAATCACTGGTGGAATACCTCAGGTCTTGTCAGCGGGTCCTCATTTATTCAAGTATTTTGTGTCTGATTTGCGACTAGATGATGAATGCTGCTTAGTGAAGTTCGCGGATGACATATTCGTCTGTGGCGTTATACAGAAAAGCGATGTAATGAGCCCAAATCTCAAAGCATTCAAAGATGTTTCCGATTGGATGAGTACCAATATGATGAAAATTAAGAGGGAGAAATGTACCCAGATGATGATTTCCTTGTCTCCAAATGATAGTTTAACCGGTTTGGAACTGGATGGTATTCCAAGTGTTAATCAGATGAAGCTCCTAGGAGTAACTTTTGACAATCGTCTTACTTGGAAACCACATATTACTGATGTGTGTAAGAAAGCTTCTTCTAGGTTGTATGTACTCAGACACCTGAAGCCATTTTTCTGCAGGCAGGACATTGTAGCCATTTATAATGCTTGTATTAGAGGATTGATGGAATACTGTGCCCCTCTTTTCGTACATTTAAATGTGTCTCTGTCGCAACTGCTCGAGCAAGTACAGAAACGTAGTCATCGCATTATATGTGGATCAAGTAACTGCAACTGTTCATTTTTTATTCCATTGGACTACAGAAGGATTATTATCGGATGGAGGTTGTTCCAACAGATTGTTTCAAATGTGGATCATCCGTTACATGAATTATTGTTGCTTCGACTCCCTCATTCTCAAAAATTTTCTCTGCCGAAGTATATGAATTCTCTAAGAAGGCAGTCGTTCATAGTGTTTATGTCAAAACTTGATAATGAGAATTTTTCAATTTGACTTAAAACCGTCACCAGTTTATTTATGCGTTTGCTTTTTGACTTTTGTTACTTATTCTTGTCTACTTGTCTACATGCATACTCAAATTGTTCTGTGATTGTACCCCACGATTATCAATACTGGGGTTTGACGAAATACACGATTATTATTATTATTATTATTAAGCATGAAATCTGTAAATTTATTTTCGTCAATTCTCCTCTCCTTCCTGTTCAGAATATGATTTTTCCAACAACACCGACCGCACGCTGTTTTATACCATCAAGCTATGTTTTTGTGGATATTATGTGAGCGCACATGCTCCGGTTTTCGAATGTTCTTGGAAATAAACATTTTAGACTTTTGACTTTTGATCTTCATCTTCTGAATATTCTTTATTTATGTACCCAGAGGCACATGTATTTGATTGACGAATCATTCCTTCATTTCCTGTAGCAACAACTTCAACGGAGTCTACTGGAACCGTCCTTTTGTGTCATCGTTTCACGTAGCATTCATCGACGAATTCTTTGATGAGATCTTGGATTCTTCAAAATTTGACAACTTGAATTCCATATTCAGACAATGAATACAGAAAAGCAACCAACTGATGCATTAAAAAGCCCTTGTTTCATATTCACTACCATGCAGTAGTCACAATCTTCATACACTGTAATCTGGCACCTCCTAAAGCGGAAGAAATCTGCATCCTAAAGCGCCACACACTAAAATTTCAGAAGGCTATGTTGAATTAGTAGGCTAACATGCTGAAAAGAACAATAACCCTTAGACGTAAGCATCTGCATAGAGGAGAGTGTGAGTCACTGCTTGCCAGACAGCAGGAACGCTATCGCATAACAATAGCTGCTGTTGAGGACATCATAAGTTCACGTTGCTGTATGTACGTGAATCATTCTCCGCTTCATCTCTCCGAGCCTCCTTCATCTCTCCGCTTCATCTCTCCGTAACTGGCTTTGACTTCGAGTGGCAAGTTGACTTTCTGTCAGTGATATTGCAATTAAATTGTTTATTGAAATTAGCTGTTGAAGTTGTGCAGTAGTAAATTGCAAATATATGTGTATCATGATGTCATACCAGGAGACTACATCTTTCCCATCAACGTCGATTGAGATACTGGATAAATGGAAAAGAAATATAATAAGACTTGAAACCAAATGGCCAAAAATCTGCATTCTACATTTTCTCGTGACAGTCAATCCTGACAGATATACTAATCAATCTGGTTCATCAACTAACAGCAGCTCTGAAAAATGAGGTGAGTTTCCTGTTGCTCTGACAGCCTATTCGAAAGAGTTGTAATGCATGCATGCTGTATAGCACCAATGTAAATCGACTCTGCGACTTCTGCAGTTAAAATGCCACTTTTCATAACGGGACTAAATTAATTCTTGCGGATAATGCAAAATTACAAATTTCAAAAAGCTTTAAATTTTCGAGGTAGGCATACATTGTATTTGTCAATTTCATGCATTCATTCGCGTTATCTGTGCTCGGTGAAGCTCTGAGAAGCAAATGCGCATTCATAGAAACTGCTCAAAGTACTCATCTGTTATAAGTGGCGTGTCCAATAAGGTTTCCGAACGAAGGTAGAAAAATAGTAGATGCACGCATGTGAAGGGTCAATTGAATTGGCATATCAAGTGTAGGATTCAATGCAAAGTTCTAAATGCTTTGATTACACATGTATCATTTATGTGTAGTCAATTATATTCAGAATATTCGAAAATTCGTTTATTTCAATGAATTTTAATAAAAATACAACAATCAATTCTGTATTTAGTTTATTGGAGGCACACATTAGTTGAATGTAACCTGCTAATGTAACCATTTATCACCAACTGTCATGATAATCTATAGTCAGATAATAGTATAGACATCGAAAAAAATGCAATAGACGACACTGAAGGACATTCGTTTCCATTATATAGCAGAAGAATTGTTTTCAGTCTTTCCTGATTCATACATTTAAGAAGAAACATCTTTGTAAACATATGCATAAAATTTCGCATTCAATCTTTTGAACGTTTTTATCTAATCTATTAAAATTCTGCTGCCATAATAAGTTGTGAATTCGCTTAGTAAATATTCATCAAAATATATGAAATTCCGGATGCTGAACTATGGGCCAACAGACTACTGACAAATTAAAATTTCTATACTTCTGTATAAAATCTTCTGCCAATAAATATCCTTCTTGTCAGTATTCAAATATCCGCGGTTTTTCTGCAATGTCCAGACACTATTGGATGCAAACGTATTTTTAATGTACGGTGTTAAGTGTTCGACTTCTATATTCCGACTTCTTCTTCATTCCATCCTGTTGGCTACTTCTAAAAGTAAATCCATTTTAGCAATGAAAGTCTCTTTCATACTCTATTCATATTAGTCATTATTATTAAGTTCTCAACGTAGCATGATATCAAGGCAAAAATAGACTCCAGCACAAATAGGAAAGATTAAACAGTCATCAACACAAAAATAGAAGATTAATTAATTAATATAGAATGTTCCTATTCTGTAAAAATGCATAATATGGTAATTCTGATAGCAAGAAAATGTCCGCCTATTGAATGGAACTTTTTTATTCTTTTTCATAAAATCATCTCATATCATGCTGGTTTCCTCAAACGAACTACAGTATATACTGACATAGAACCAAGACCTCTGGCGTTGAACAGTTTTCAGACGCCTTCAAAATGGCTATTAAATCACCGTAGAAAAGGAGAAATTCCATTTTTTAATTTTTATAAAACTTCTAACGACGATCTTGGGCCATGTAAGCCATGCCAGTTATTATTTTTGAAGTCAACTTAGCGCATGCATGTTTGGCAGAGACCTGTGACGCTCACATTGTTTTCATCTGATTAATAAGTACGGCTACTTGTTGTCGACACATAGAAGTTTGCAAGACAGTGCATGCTGTCTGAAGTGTAAGAGTCAATAAGAAACATGTGCAGTATTGCATTAGAACTTTCAAACGAAAGTTAGTACTTGTGAATATGGATTATTAGCATAATATGTGCTATTTTTTGGAGATATGAAGCTCGTGAATTTCCATAATCTGTAGAACATCGAATAACTAACCCCTTAAACAAAATATCGACTAATAGACGTCTTTCATGTCTGGTCTAAAACTGATTCAAAAGTGACCGTTAAGGTGCCGTCTCGGTAACGTCTAGACAGTCGAGTAAAAGACGACTAATTATATGCACCAGATGTCGCCTAAAATTCGTGTCGTTTATTGCACTAATAGGCCTGTTATCATATATGGGAAAAACAAATACTTACATAGAAAATTTATTAGTAGAAGAGCATACTACTACTATAAAGTTTACATGAAAAAATTAACCACTTCTTGTGATAGAGAATTCTTTCAAAATGTTTTGTAATCCAATCTTCTTCTTTTTCATCATTTGCGGCATTCGTTTCAGCTGAGTCCCTATCAAACCCTGTACGCCTTCTACTTTTTCTGTTGTATCCAACTTATACATCTGAAATAAAAGAAAACATCAATTTAGCGGGACTATTCACGTCACTGTTACTCTGCTTAGTAGTTCCGTTACTCTTCTAAAAATGAATCATAATTATATATACTCAGCTCGTTGTTCTGTTACATTTTTTATCATAGGTAATGGCATGCTTTTAAGAACTTAAAACCGAAATTTAGCTGCATTTCACTGACTTCAGCAAGATTGTGCTGAGAATTAAAGTGATGAGCATATAGTAAAAATATATGAAATGACATTTAATCACATAATAAGTAAGGAAGCAATTTCAAATTGATCGTTATGCTAGTCACAAAAGTGAAACATTACTTGCGAGTCACATTAATGGTGAACTCAATTCGTCAATCACATAGTTTAATCGACTAAACGTCATATACATGAATTTATCTGTAGAATGACAGCTTTCCCACATCCCGGAGACATTCCACACTCTCATCTGAAAGACTTTGCAGAAAGAAATCTTTTTCCAGCGTCCTGCGGATCTACCTTTCTAAATCAGTCTTTGGTTTAGCGTTTAGAACTGAATGAGATCGGATTGAGTCCTAAATACATTAAGTAGTGAGGTTTTCGGACTTATCGAGTTCGGAAATCTAGTGTTCTGATTAAATCAAAGTAAGAACTTGGAGTACCCGTTTGAGACTTCACGAATTACAGTGTAGAGTTCCAGACTCAGGTTTGGAATTTCATTACAATCGCAATTACCAAGTAAGCCTTACTGAGTTCATTTTTCATTAGTTTTTTTTACAGAATTTCACCCCTAGTACAGCTATGAGATATTAACGAAGCTAGGGGTTAATCAATGACTAAGTAACAAATTGTATAAGTTTTAATTCAAAGAAAGAACAAACAGATTATCTAATCTGATTAAACAGTTCCTATCAGAAACATAGTAAGTAGTGAGTTTTACTGAAAGTCTTGGTTTTGAAAACTCGGGAAAGTTTGTTGAGCCATTCAGCGTCATATCATGAAAAGTCAAGCGTCTTAAATGAGGTAACGCATTTCTTAAAATCACACGTCGGAAGAGACACGATCAGACTTAATTCTAGACTCAGTTCGTTTTAACGGAAGCTTTCTTCCTGAAACTAAATATTTAATTATCTACATATCTTAACTTATACTACATTATGTCCTGAACTTTCTGATTGTCCTTAACAATACATGTACCTAGCGCTGAAATGATGATAACATGTCACTCAAATTTTGATGAAAACAGTTGATTGAAGCATTTATAATAATGATATATTTTCTTCCTCAATTTTAGATTAGAATACACTTTTTTTACTTGTGCAGTTTTGTTGTGACAGAGTTTACCGAGTTGAACTTATAATAGAGTTAAACTCAGTATATCAGATATAACTAGATTTGGTTAATTTCCGACTAAGTCTGACATTTTAGTTTCAACTGAGATTCCTGAAGAACTAAATTGACAACACTTGAGTTACCTATAACTAGTGAGCTGTGGTATACATGTGATAACAATTCAAATTATAAAGCACGTGAAGAATATGTTTTGCGTGAAGACAATCGACTTCATCTATTAGACTTTATTGATGGCTTTTTGAGATCAAGGTCAAACGTAGTATAATGATTCTTATCATGCACTTCGAGCAGAAAATTTATCAGTATTAATGCATAAAAGTAATTATTTCAAAAAAGTAGATAAAGGGCAGCATTTCGAAGGTGGAAATATTTTGATAGTTTACATATCAGTAAAGCAGCTATTTCCACGATTTCCAGTTGCTTCAGATTCTTATTTGTTCATCTTTCTCATTCACAATCCATTCAAATATATTCCTTAATACATCGTTTATAGATAACTTTTATACATTCATGACCTTAATAAAACCGAAACAGATCTGTACACAGATGTATGAACTTACAGGTATATTCAATACCTGTTGCTGAGTTTTTTAAGATTCTGGTACACACGGCGAAAAATTAAACCAAAACCTTACTTCAAACCACAGACACATTGAAAATAGTAAGCAATTTCTAGTCGCGTACCGCCAAAGTGAGAACATTGGCTTATATGTTATTTATTCAGCAAATTCAATATTGTATACATACATGCATTGTTCAAAAAATTGTCGCTATACATGTTATCATAGGCACGAGCAGGGATCGCAATTATATATCATCAAAAATCGGAAAAGCCGTAAAATATGAGCTTTGAAAGCATGAATTTTCCATATTTGTATTAGAATAGTTTTGGGCCCGTGACTCAACCACACTAATAGACAGGTTGCTATAGGAACAAGTCTCAAAGATTCTTTAGATCTCCAACCAAGGTAGGCATTTTGGATAATAGTATCTATATACTTCTAATCCGGACCTAAGCAACCATGACGAAATTAGGGATATCTACTGGTCTATAGCCTTGCATACTTTCAAAATTCTTACACAGTGTAATGATTTTCAAGTGAATGCGCAAAACTGTTGCACGTTACGGTCGTACAGTTGTACTGTTTTGCAGATTCCCTTGGAAATCATTACAATGACATGAGTGACAAAATTCACACAAAGTGTAATGATTTTCAAGTGAATGCGCAAAACTGTTGTATGTTACGATCGTACAGTTGTACTGTTTTGCAGATTCCCTTGGAAATTATTACAATGACATGAGTGAGGATCCGTTGTTTCAAACATTCACAAACACTGCAAACATTTGACTTTCAATGACATTTTAACATAGTTATTTGTAATCTCATTTTGCAGAACTACTGAGCCCAGTAAATACAATCAAAGCGCTACGATGCTTGTTAATGAATGTATTGTGTCCATTTCAATTTATATTATAAATTATTGCAAATTTCGTTGGGACACTGCTATAAATGGCTGTCTCAACGTGTAATACACTGAATTGAAGGAAGAATCAATCCAGGGGCGCATGGCGTTGCATCGACAGAAGAATTTCAGCAAACGTTGAAAATTACAAGTTACAGGAAATGAATATTTAGCTTGTTCAAATGAAATGAAAACCAGATAGACAGAAAGAAAAGAAATTGCTCACCTTGCTTTCTTTCAAACATCTGATAACGAGTGCTGGAAGACCGATGTCTGTGGCGGATATCTTACCGCGCTGTCCATAATTTGAGAAATGAGACCAAGCTGATGCAGGAGCAACTCTTAAAATAACTTTTTTGATAGACTTTTCCAATTTTCTGGAAACTTCCTTCTTGACACAATTGATGACCGCACACATTTTATCGTTATCATTCTTGATTTCCTCGAAAAATGTCAATATCTCGTCCTTTGTCCTCGGAAATACTATCACCTGCCCATCTTCTTCAGGATCATTCGGGGAGTTATGTGTGGCCCATCCTCGACTCAATGAATCTTCAATCCTGAGTTGAATTCTTAAAAGTTCCTTGGCCCAATGCTCTTGGTGCGGACAGTGACACCGATATTGTGATGGAAGTACATCGCTCCTTTGACAGACTGGGTCAACGGATTCGTTGACCTGACTCGAAACTGAAGTAGAAGAACGAATTAAAAATGTGGACCTTCGCGAGCTTTCTGGAGAATTCGACGTCCTTGGAGGTGTAGTAGGTACTACGTCCGTATCATCGTTTGAATCAGATATTGGCGTACTTCCTGGTGCAACAGCGTGCAAATTATTTGACGGTATTGGAATACTGGAATTCTGAGACTGTAGAGTGGTCGCAAATCTGATAGCATCATGTCTTTTAAGCTTAAATTTTCTTTTCTTGGGTGGAAGTTCTTCATTCTCGCTTTCGTAATCCGTATCAGCTTCATCGAATCCATATCGTACAATCTCCCTCCTCCTCCGTTTACCAGCGACATCTGAGGATATCGATCCCGTCAACTCAAATTTTGAACTCTTTCTTGCAACATTTTCATAATCCTCTATAAAGAAGAAGGTATCAATATCATGAAAGATATCATGACACTTTATCTTTACAAAATAATGTAATAAGAATAAGCTATATGTTCAAATGACGTAAACGGTCTCGTTAAAGTTCTTCCGGATTTCTCTTTCGAGGTTTGAGTTCCGGTAAAATGAGAGTACTCGAAAATTTAAGCAGCTAGTGTCTAAAAACGCAACCGAGATGTTGTATAACAGTGACATACAGGAAGACAAAGCACTTCAATCAGCTTCGAATTTACCAGGCTACTACTTGGAGACTTCCAAGCTACTACATAAAGTCATCAAATTTCCAGATTATTTTTACACGGAGCGAAATTATTGTTTTCATTATGAGCCAATGCAATGACATTTAGGCTATATGGATCACATTACTGTTGGCAAGGTCATTCTTTCATCAGGAATAATCACGGGCTATCATGGTGTATCACATATTGAACAGAGTCGTGTATAATACATAGGCCCTCTCTGTCCTTCTCAAGAGCTTAGATTATGATTACTATAGAAAATTCTTCTAAGGCAAAGTTCAGGTCGACAGTAGTTTCGTCAGGAAAAATATCTTGACAAGAACCTTGTTTTGGAAGAATTTTTTGGAGTATATCAGATAGAAATATAATTTCAAAATCCTAAGGAAGGAAAACTAGTCGCAACAACTCTGAGATATGACACCATGTACTGAGAGATGACAAATTATAATATACAATATTAGCTTTCGATTTACTTCGTAGTTTTGAAGTATGGATTTACTTCAATTGAGCTTCTAATAAAGTACGCCTAATGCATGTTGAGCTTCACCGTAGTTCTCTGCATTTATGAAAGCAACAAATTTCATTAATGCTGAAAAAAAGAACATTTATGATAGTTGAAATGAAGTATTAAAGAAAGACATTGTTCAGTGGGCTTATCGTCTTATTCGAAGAAAAGTGCTAGGTTCAAATGGATTGCTTCAACCTGAACCACATTTATAATCACTCTACTTATCCGAATCATGGAATGAGCGTCCTAAATTAGCCGAACACAAAATTTAAGCAGGACTTAGAATAGGCAGATCTCTGATCTATGTTTCTGATTACCACTTATGATAGCTCAGTTTATAGACTATTCATGTTGTATTTCATTTAATACAAATGGTTATCGCTATTGAAATGAATGGAAACTATCAGAACACGATATGATAGTGTTTTGGAAATCCGAGATAAGGTTGGAGATTGGATAAGCAGTAGCTATAAACGTTATAGGCCCTACTGAAAATATGATTTACCTGCATGTCAGTGAAAATTGAAAACTATAAATTCCCTTTCTTTAGAACAACGTCAATTTTGTATTATGCAAAATAGGGTCTGCAAGTTAACCACAGCCACGGATCCCACAAAATCAAGATATTCATTATTTATTTGAATAACAACGATATTACTCGTAACAAAGTAAACAATATTTCCTAAAGATCTGGGATCCGTCCGGGCACCCAAATCTAAGATTTGCTCGAAAAAGTCCGGGCATTTGCATTCAGTTATCAATTCACTATATTGGACATAATCTTGGATAAGATTATCCTAAGGAGTCAACTATGAGGAAAAACTTAGAAAATAAGATAAAAATAAAACATACCAGAATTATTTCGACTATTCTAATTTTCAACAATCGCAACATAAATGCACCAATTACCGGAGATCCAGGGATGAGAATGGGTTAATGGGGGTCCGGGCGGAAATTTAGATCTTTTGGACCCTAAATAGAGAAAAATGAAGAATCCATTAGCCCGATTTACTGAGGCCCGGGCGGAATTCCGCGTATTGCCGGAAAATTCTCATCCCTGAATACTAAAAAAGCAGGTGACATTGATTAGAATTCCAACACCTCAAAGCCAGCGATTAAATTTCTGAAAATACTCACTATGTGCAAGGATTTGAATAGGCCTATATATGACGAATTATTGAGAAACTGTAGATAAAATAAGCACTACTTTAAACAATTTAAGAATCATTTCACTTTAGACAGCTCAATATGCAATGAAAACTTTGTACTGTAATACTTACCATCAGAAAACAGGATTTTGCCAAGATACGTAACCCATGTCGACTGAGGAAGACTTTGATTCTTTAATAATCGTCTCAGAAGATGATATTGATGTTTCGGAGGAAATGCCACCATAGCGTTATTATCTTCCAATTTCTTATCTATCCATCCATCCAAAACAATTTCAATTGTCTCATCAGTAAATTGAAATAAATGATACATCTGAAACAGATAAATTATCAAAACTTAAGATTTGGACTGTGCAGAATGGTCATGAAATATTTATCATTAAGAAGCATGGCTTTGCCAGCAATATCAGACAGCTTGACAATGCTGGGAGATTGGACTCTGGCTGTTGAAGTACATACTTTCACCATTCCTACTTTGACGGAAGGAAGCGGCTGATCAAAAATATTCCCGATAACTTTCAGATGCCATCCAACCACTAATGCATCACTACCGTGGTTATGAGCAAAATATGCAACTTTAAACGGCTTGAGCGACTCACTTTTAAGATAGACGTATCGATTCGGAGTTTCAGCTTTTATGTAAGACAGAGAACTCAAATAAAAAGTTTTGAAAAATCTCATATTTGACCCAAAATCTTCGGGCAAAGACGTAGGATTGATCTCTTTGGAAAACATTCTTCTACCTTCAGTGTCAAGTACACAATGCCCTAATGATTGATCAGACTCCAAAACGCGTCTAACTAGCTGTTGTAAGGGATATCTGGGAGAGCGTATTAGACGCTTTACAAAGCGCAAAAAATTTTCAAATTCAAAACAGCTGAATGAGTCTAATAGACCGTATCTCTGAACATCATCAGATATGTGGCATAGTGAATGTGTATTGTATACAAGGGCTCGTTCGCCAAATATCTCACGAATAAGTGACACGACTCTATTCAACAAGTTTCTCGCGTAATTAAAATATTCATCACTATGCGGTGAGCAGAAGATGCGCATAACAACGGTTAGAGAAATGAAGCAATCAACGAATTTTGAGCTACAAAATTTTGGTAGAACAATAGGACCGAGATATAGTAGAAACAATCTCAACTCTGTAGCCTTCCACATTCCCAGGTGCGAGAGACTACGAGGACGTCTGCTGAAGTCATTGACTATATTCTTCCGAAAAGAGACCATCATTTCAGACATAAGAATGAGTTGGTTAGCGGATAATCTTTCACTATCGCCAGATCTTAGTTCCTCCAATAATCTATATGTCACTCCTTTGCATACGCTATGCATATAGTCCAATGGAAAATTTGCAACCATGTCTATATCTGCGATAGCTTCAAAAGGGGATCGTCCTTTGTGTCGACTGGGCTGCTCACGGTTTCTGAATGAGTTGTTGTTATGGTTTTGGGAATTTATTTCAGTGAACACCCTCCTGTTATCTATTGTAGCACCTTTTTGACAACAACGTTCACAACCATAATACGATCCATGCGATTTTAAATTGAGAATGAAATGTCTAGCTGGAGTATCGCAACAACAGCTGTAAAATTTCACGTTAGAACCATTAAATCCATTTCGCAGTAAATCCTCTAATTCTATGATAAGGTCACTCACGTACTCGTTAGGGTCCTGTGGTTTCTGATATCCATAATAGGCACCAACAATGAAAACCGACGACGAATATCCAGACAAAGAGCATAAAATAGGCCAAAAACATTTTGTAGTACTTCGATGAACTGGCAGACCATCAAAATTGAATTTAAGAAGTAGAGTCACATTTGCAATTTTCAGAGTTTCAGTGACGAATCGCAAGCCCTTTTTTAGACCGAAATGATGGTAGTCTCCAGGAAAAACCTTTTTTGGTAGTAAAATCCTTTGATCTGTGTGTAACAGCGAGCGTGCATCTATAGGCAGCTCGGGATGATATCTGTTCAGTACTTTTAAAACTTTTGAAAGATCATTATGAGTTATTTTGATTGTTCTAACGACTTCGGAAAGATCTCTTCTTATATCTAGTTCTTTATCAGTTTCAGATGCATCAGAAATTCCGATGGATGAGTTATATTCGCTCAGTTCGACTGAACTTGTTTCATCATAGCTATCGTGTTCAAAAGGGTATAAAAAATCATTTGTTGAAATATTCCTCCGTTCCTCATTTGCTGACATGCAAAATGCAACTGCTTCATCACCATCTAATCTTTCCAGACTCGAATCTGATGACATATTCATAGAGTGGTCGACCAACCGGTTGAGTTCTCGTCTCTTTCGCCGCCGTTTTACACTCATCTTAGACATTTTCTAAAAATACAGGAAAATGTCAGAATAGGCCTAAATACAATGTAGACACTAGTAGTCTGCTCATAATAGAAAAACAATATACAGAATTATATTATATATATATTACATTATATATTATAATATTACTATTAGACTACAAACATGAAAAACAGGGACATTTCTCCTTTCTTGTTCTTTTATGTAGGACTGCAGAAGAGATCGATTTAACTTATATAAATTTCAGATATATACTTTTTCATATAAGAAGGTTCTCAGCAGTATACCGGTTAAGGTATCATAGGAAAACGTGTGGGCTCCGGTCTACAAATCAATTTAGTATGAGACAGAGTGGTAAAAAACTTTTTCTATTTTTGAGTGCAATTTGCCGTACTTATTGAAAGAATCTATTGAAAGAAAAATTGCGGGTTTTTGTATTCTCTATTGGTTTTTCTATTTTGATGAATGACGCTATATATTATACTTGTACCGCGGTTATCTATCAATAATAGTCAAACTGGCCGGTGTTTGAAAATTATCTTTTTTTATTGAAGCAAATTTAGTGTCTTTCACTTGCTTTACTCACGTCCTTTCCCACAAATTGGTTCATATGTAGTTTGATATGATGTTTGAATTGGTTTCAACGATTTCATTTTTCTGGCAACTTCTGGATTCAAACTACGTCATTTCATGTCTGTCCTTTTTCTGTTTCATCTGTACATTGCCATCTGACGCCATTTTAACAGTGTTCATTTCATTTCATCTCATATAAAAATGATTTTACCTTGTTTTACATCAATCCATTGACAAAGGAGACTGTAACACTCTGAAACGCGTTTGGATAAAAGCAAATTATCACAAGATTGCTTTTTTTCTTTGAAATGAATATGTGGCCATATCATGGAAATATATATTTATATATTTCATTGTTATATCTTGCTTCTCTTTTCAGCAATATTTATAATCTTAGCGCAATTAAATTAGTTTAGTAAATCTAAGTTTAAGTAATTTATACAGAGGCAAAATATACATTCTTTCTGATAAATATGCATATCTACGATATCGTTTTTGGAATATATTGTTTGACATCCAATCGGAATTCACGAAAAAATTATACATTATATTGGATGTACTTTAATAATCAAATGTTCATACGCATGAAATTTTCTGCATTATTACAGCTGTAAGTTATACATATTTCTTAAAAGGAGACTACTTATTTCTGTCTAGATATTATTAAAAGGAGACTACTTATTTCTGTCTAGATATACCGCACCTAGGCCTGTAACCTATTTCAACTGCATTGCATAAAGACTAAATGACCAAAATTAAATAACCACACATTATGTAATATGTTGTTTACAAGTCACCGGGCGTGGAAAAAACCACTTCAAACAGACAAAAATGCTAGCTTAACATCATGGTTGAGATACTGAAAATAAGTGAAAGGAAATATTTGATTTGATGGTATATTTGGGTTCTATCACTCTTCAATTGACTATTTTCTACATCAAAAAAATGTGTTACATACTTGTCAATAGGCCACCACTTAAATGTTTCCTCCGTACTATACAAATTAAGGTAGGCCTACTGCAAAAATATATTTATATTTTTTGAGGTTCTCTATTGGTTGAGAAATGCATGCAATACAAGGCAGCATCGTTTAATTTGGTAATAATAATAATATTTAGTTTCTTCAATAGTATAATGTAATTATCTTGGAGAACATTAAACATAGATATCATAGCATATGTAGTTGACCAGGTGACGGGAGATCATCTTTCTAAGAAAGTTATGCAAGGTAATTAAAACTCCCCTTTTTAGTTTAGGCCAATATAATAAAGTTAAAAGTATGGCAGACAGGCCTTCGGCGTCCAGCGCCTTCAACGGTCGATGTTTGGATGGCACAGATGCAGCCTTTGTGAAGGTTTATATAAGAGTGAATGATATCAAGAACTGTGTTGCATGCATGATTGGCTGTTGAACTGTGAAGTTAGATTGTAAAAAGGTAATTAATGTTTCCTATTGATTGCTTTGGCTTCTGTTATCGTTGTATCTCGTCTGTTGGTCAGTTTGCTAATGAGACAGACCTGATTTGATAGAAAAACAAAATGGCGCTGGAGACATCGGGAATTTTCAGGTCTGTCTCATTAGCAAACTGACCAACACACGAGATACAACAATAACAGAAGCCAAAGCAATCACGCAACTTAAGCCAAAGCAATCAATAGGAAACATAAATTACCTTTTTACAATCTAACTTCACACTTCAACAGCCAATCATGCATGCAACACAGTTCTTGATATCATTCACTCTTGTATAAACCTTCACAAAGGCTGCGTCTGTGCCATCCAAACATCGACCGTTGAAGGCGCTGGACGCCGAAGGCCTGTCTGCCATACTTTTAACTTTAACTTTGTTATATTGGCCTAAACTAAAAAGGGGAGTTTTAATTACCTTGCATAACTTTATCGTATACATAATAAATTTTCTAATAATATATACATTCGCTTCCATGCAATACTAAACTGGATACGCTATAACATATTCTTCACACTTTCGAGTTGCAGTAAAATACCGTACTCAACCTTCTTCAGTTTATAAATGGTAAATTTTCAATGCAACGCAATTCTAATCTAGATACATCATGAATCATGAAAAAAGGTTATAATGCACTCTGATCGAATTCAGTTGTTAAGAAGTTGGTTGTTACTCATTAACAACACAAATCAAGAAGATGAAAGGAAAATCACGTGGTTTTACCCAATGAAGGGTAGACCGATTCTGAAATGGATTATTTGAAACCACATCTAAATTTTATGAATAAAATATTGATGTAGATAAACAAGTCAGCAAGTTTCCTGCTAAATTAATTTTTCAGTCTCTGATTTGAGTATATCGTACATTTTGGCTGTAATTCGAAGCTTTTGTATGTTAATTTGTTTAATCTGTGTTTTAGGTTGGCAGATTAACATCTTTGAGACACGCATTCTATTTATAGTTATGGAAATTGTTACTTTTAAGAATATCTTTTGTGTCAACTGGTGTCAACATTCAAAAGAAATAATACCATGTAAAGATAAAGTAGTTGTTCTAATCGCTTGTAAATATTATTGGAAGTCAACTTTAATAGTTACTTGCCCTATGCAAAGTAATAAATGAATTATCAGAGAACTGTTGAGAATAAAATTATGGCTTATTATGACGATTAAGTCGGCATGTTTTTCCAAGATGTATATCTCTCTCTCGATGTTAGGTGAGCAGTTTTCTAAGGTAATGAAATCTTACGATTACTGTTCGTAATGCATCATATTCATCACTGCTACATATTAGGTAAAATAGTTGTAAGAACCTTACTCTATGATAAGACCTTTCACTCGGGATATAAACGACTATTAGTCGTGATCATCTGGTTACAAATAAACCAATTCTAAACACACTTTTAGGGGAATACTTACTCTGATATGGAAGTGAATTGAAAATTTCAAACAGAAACATATTGTAAGTGGGGTCATACCTAACTTAATTTTCCTCTGATTTGGTCAAATATAAAATTTGAATTCCGTCAGACGACTTTTGATCGACTAGTAGCTGACTTACTTACTCTTCTTTTCTAACAATTTTTAGTCCAGTTTTAGACAAGTCAATAAATTTGTAATAAGTTCATTTCAAATAAGTATCTCGTTGTTTTTCCTATCAAAGTTCATAGTGAATGATATCCACAGGAGAACTCATTGATAAACATTGAATTGATGAAATTAGACCAGTTAGACGTCATTTCGCCCAGTTTCAGGACGTCTTAATGTTTAAGGGGTAAGAAAGGAGACAATTTTCTGCAACAAGAGGTTTCAATCATTTTATCAAAGTACATGTGTATGTATTCAATTCAGAATTGATAAATTATATTATCTAGGCGTATATCAAAATAGATAGCGTAATAAAAATAATTGAAAAATACGACATGCTCTGTGTGTAGGCTACATGATTATAAGAAATTCTATTTTTTTTCCAATTTTTTGTCAAATCAAGAGCTTCGAATTTTTGAAGAAATCATAATTTGTTCAGCCTGCTGCATGTAGCATGTAGATCTGACGTCCTTGTATCTTAAAGTTAATTATTTTCTTCCTTTCACTCCATAGTTCGCAACTAAAATTCCTTTTTCTTTTCAGCAATCATTTCGACTGGAATATCAGTGAATACTAATATATGGTGTCCAAATATTATATATGTGCTTTGACGGATGCAGCATCTATGCCATCACGGTACATGCAGTCTTGTTTCTAACGTATAATCTCCAACGCAATCGGCAGTACTTGGCCACCGTAGAAAACTGCTGGAAGGACTTCTTCGTGTGCGTCACATCTTCACCAAGATCAGTGCAAAACTCTGTGAATTTTTTTGGTGCCATAAATTACTTTGAATTCTTTAGTTTCCATCTTTCTATAATAATTCCTTGATTTCCTTGATGATTTCCATGATGTTTTAGAGCTGCAATATCTGTTAGTTTAGATCGTAATTTACTTGAACAGTAATAGAGATTGATTTGCATATCTAGCACTTGATTGTTATTCGATATTCGCATCTTGAGACTATATTTGTTACTTTATCTTTATTACAACTGTTGATCTACGATTTCACATGCTTTTATCCACATAATTCCGTAATAAATATCCTGTATGTTTCTGAAATTTTTTACTGTCCCGACACTGATCATATTATGTAGCATATGTATTTTTTTCATCGAAAATTGCGTAGTGAGGCCAAAATTTTCATTGTACATGTATACATGAGATTTCGTTGCATCTGCTACATAAATAGACCTGTGATTGTATTCATTTTGGTATTGGGTGTCAATTTTATTAATTTCAAGTGAATTTCAGTAAAGTTTGTTTTATGTATTCGATTTGTACAACACTAATATCATGTTCTTCTTGCATACAGGGGTTAAGAGGTTCTTATTTCTTTAGAGGGTTGTTTGTAAAGCAAGAGATGAATATTGAATGAATATAATGACAGCTTTGTCTGCAATAATTCTCAATGCGAAACCCGTCTATTGCTGAATAAAGATAGTAGTATGCATTGTCATAAGGGAAAAGTAGAATATGGCATTGAAAAAATGTTTTAGGAGGTGAGAGGCTAGCCTTCTAAAAGGCGCATGCTTTAGGATTTTTTATTAGTTACGAATAGTGTTTTGCTTTAGGAGGTGATTCAGCTCGCTTTAGGAGGTGCTGGCTTACAGTGTAGAAACAACCAAAAAACAAAAAAGACATTCACTCAATAACAGCAGCAAATCATACTATTTCAAATAGTTCAAACATTTCAAATAATACATCCCAAGTTTCATATCTATGGAAGTAAACATTATGGAATTGACATGAAACGTCATTTAAATATTGATCAACAATCGATTTGTCTTGATCTTTGGCATAATATTTGATGAAAAAGTTGATCTTCACAAACCAGTCGTTTCAGAATGAACAATTTTTTGTCGACCCCTATTTCTTTATTCTGAGCATAAAGCAGCTACTTATGAATTGATAAGTAGCATACGTGACACTTTCTTTCTGCAGTGTCATTGAAGTATAACCTAAGAGAACCGTGTCTTGTCTCATAGGAAATGAGAAGACCACATCGTCTCGTGTCAACTTTCACTCATTATTGACAACTTTGTTATATGCACATAGAGTTTCATCATAATCTATTCGAAGTCACATTTTGACTGATAAATGATGTCATAGTTTGTGAGACGATCGTAAGATGACGGTGACGTCACACATGGGAGACTGGTGTGATGTTAGAATGTAGAGAACCCTACACACACACACACAAACGAGACAACAGCGGCAAAGCTCAAAACACCAATACAACATAGTGGTTAGCCTAAACAATGTTACGGAGTTGCGATTTTGAGTTCCGAAAGCACACTCCTCTTATTTCCATGCTCCTATGATTCTATCGCAACCAAGTCTACGATTCTGCCTGTCTAAACATGCCACAGTATTCTTCTTTTAAATTGAGTGATTTTGTCTCACATGGGAAAATAGATGTATTTGTTTTTTTGTCAATGGTCTGCCAGTAAATTCATTTGATTAAGATGCATTTTTGTATGATAATTCTCTAATTTTATGATTATCACTCTCATTCATCCACGAACACACATCTATGTGATTATGTGAATGATAGCAATGTACTCGAATCCCAAAAATGTCTGTCACCTTTTGAATTGCTTTGTAATATCAATAGGTGACATCGCTATAAAATTGCCAATTTAGATATATCTATGAAAAGATTGAACACTCTATATGACTTGCGTTTAAGTTACTCCATGGACATCCTCGATATTGTCTGCAAATTAGCTGTTATACATATGAATTCGCATGTACTATCCCAAAGCTTTTCCCAGTCAAAAGGCTAGTGTTTCCATTAGTTATCTTTATTCATGGAGAGAGACATTTGATTTTGACAATTTGTGGATATCAACGGTCAGTATTTTGTATTACGCCCAGAGGCTCGAATAACTGCAGCGATTCGGCGTGGCATGGACGAGATAAGTCTTTCACATTATTCTGGAGTAACTTCTGTCACCCATGTTTCACGAATGACATCTTTCAGGTGGTTCATCGATGAAGGCTTGCGACTTTCAATTTCCCGTTTGATTTTCCCCCACACGTTTTCGATGGGATTCAAATCCGGACTTGAACCTGGCCAAGGAGTCAGAAGTTGGAATGGTTGTGTTTCAAACCACTCTCTGACAATCCTGGCTGTGTGAGTTGGTGTTCCATCCTGTTGAAAAATCGTTGTCTGGCGAAGAGGCATCCACAGCGGAAGTTTTTGCTTGAGCAGCTCGAGATAACTTCGAGAAGTTACAGACGTGTTTTGAGGTACGAACCACAGTGCCTCTCGTCCATAGCGCTGATCGATCCCCAGATCATGACGCTGGAGGGCTTTTTCACAGTCGGCAGCACATAACGATCAACATAGCGAGCGTTGGGTGGACGTCGAACAAAGGATGAATAACAGTGGAATTGTGAAACAGTCACTTCGTCACTATACATCACTTGACGCCAGTCGTCAGCAGTCCAGTTGACATGGAAACTCGCAAAACTCAAGCGATCGCGAATGTTTTTGCATGACAATCTGGGTTTCTTTGCTGAACGATAAGCCTTTTAATTTAATTCATGCAAGCGACAGCGAATCGTACGGGCACTTGGAACAGAATCAAGGTTGCTCAACGATTCACAGATTTTAGTGCTTGCTCTTGTTGGTGAAGAAACACATCGACGGCGAATCAAAGCATCAGTCCTCTTGCTCGTTGCCCGCGGACGTCCGGTTCGTCTCCTTGATAGGAAATTTCCTAACTCTTCGTTTCTTTTGATAGTATAAGAAACAGTCGATTGGCTGGTTTTCAACTTCGAAGCAATAACATTTTGAGTCAGTCCTTCTTTTTGGAGAGCGACGATCTGTGCGCGGCGAGTTGGTGAGACAGGTCTGCACGTTATGGCGAAACAGGACAAATGATACATCAACAGTGCTGTCCCAGATTACCATTCATCATTATGTGACCAATAAAAACAGCAGGAAAGATACTCGATAGCGCTATTATCTGACGGAAGCATTTCCAAGAATTAGCACGCCCAAGAATTTCCTAGAATTGCATCGATGAATAGGTGAATTTGTAAGCTGATGTGTAAAACAAGGTATTTCAGACCATTATCGGGGACTTTTGTCCGGGACTGTAGATATCTATCATAGCTATCTAGAAGTTCATGGTTACTCATTGAATTTAAGTATATTTCTATGGATGATATAATGTTGCACTTTAGAAAGCTTTGATTGTGAAGCTAATTGTACTCAAGCATGCCTACGCAAGAACAACGAGAAAATAATATCAAAGAGAATAAATTAGGGGAACTAAAGAAGAGATGACTTATAGTAGAGACTTTTGGCTTTTCAGTAATGTCGACGGCAGCATCAGAAATTGTTTAACTTCTGAATTTTTGCAAGTTGTTCTATACGATATTTTAAATAAATAAGATATCATCGATTGAGACTAGAAAATGCTATGGCCATATTTATGTAACACCATGTATGCTCGCCGCCAGCAACAAACATACAGCTATAGTTATTAACGGCACGATAGTGCTTTTCATTCCTCAGCTGAATGATCTGGAATTCCTGACATCTGAGTTTCATACTATTTTTATCGGTGATAGCTTCATACTCGACACCGATTGGATCACAACATCATTTAGCAGTTAACGCGTCAGAAAACGTCACGATCTAATGAAAAAGATAATACAATTTTCGGTGCAACTGACATTATCTTATCTTAAACGATAATATGAAAAATAAGATAATATTGGTTTCATGCAACTCAACTATCTTAACTTAAAATTCTATTATCTTATTTCAGTTTGGTGCAACCGTCATTACCTTTTCTCTTAAGATAATATCTTTAAAGGTTCGTGCAACCGGTCCCAGATCGCCTCGTGCCAACTTTCACTCATTATTGACAACTTTGTTATATGCACATAGAGTTTCATCATAATCTATTCGAAGTCACATTTTGACTGATAAATGATGTCATAGTTTGTGAGACGATCGTAAGATGACGGTGACGTCACACATGGGTGACTGGTGTGATGTTAGAATGTAGAGAACCCTACACACACACACACAAACGAGACAACAGCGGCAAAGCTCAAAACACCAACACAACATAGTGGTTAGCCTAAACAATGTTACGGAGGTGCGATTTTGAGCTCCGAAAACACACAATCCTCTTACTTCCATGCTCCTATGATCCTATCGCAACCAAGTCTACGATTCTGCCTGTCTAAACATGCCACAGTATTCTTCTTTTAAATTGAGTGATTTTGTCTCACATGGGAAAATAGATGCATTTGTTTTTTGTCAATGGTCTGCCAGTAAATTCATTTGATTAAGATGCATTTTTGTATGATAATTCTCTAATTTTATGATTATCACTCTCATTCATCCACGAACACTTATCTATGTGATTATGTGAATGATAGCAATGTACTCGAATGCCAAAAATGTCTGTCACCTTTTGAATTGCTTTGTAATATCAATAGGTGACATCGCTATAAAATTGCCAATTTAGATATATCTATGAAAAGATTGAACACTTTATCATAGCTATCTAGACGTCCATGGTTACTCATTGAACTTAAGTATATTTCTATGGATGCTACAATGTTGCACTTTAGAAAGCTTTGATTTTGAAGCTAATTGTACTCAAGCATGCCTACGCGAGATCAACGAATTAAAAGCAGTAAAAATGGAGTAATGAAACCAAAGAGAATAAATTAGGGGAACTAAAGAAGAGATGACTTATAGTAGAGACTTTTGGCTTTTCAGTAATGCCGATGGCAGCATCAGAAATTGTTTAACTTCTGAATTTTTGTAAAATAATAATTTTTGGTTAAAACGAGACACAAAGAGAGATTTAGTGAATAATAAGCTACCGGTTGGAAATCCACCGAACTCTTTTTTGAAACTTGAAAAATACTTGAAAAATACTTGAGTATTACATGTACTTAGACTAGTTTTTAATGAATCGTCAATAGACTGTTGGACATAGAGATCAGCAGCCATCAAGATCACCGAATCTTAATTCTTTTTGGAACTTATTTCCTGCTAAATGTGTTTGTGCACCATCTTTTCAACGTATTTAAGTAATATTGATATCTGAAATGTTTTTCTATACTTGATAGATGTACTCTTTTCTTTGCGCAATCCTGTAAGCGCTTTCCGGATTAATGGAACACGTTTTCTGCAAAATTGATGAACGTCACTTTTTGAAGAATAAATTTCTTAATACTCTTAATTCTCTGAACATGTGTGATGGAATCTATCGAATGGGAAAGTATCCAAAAGAGATGGTATTGAATGTTTGTAAGACTTACAATCAATTGTGATCGAAAACTGGATGACCATTCCTCAGAGCACAATTGATAACTTGATAATAATACATGTACAATAAATATTTACTACTCGAAGAATCAAAATTATCATTAATTCATCCGGAGGTCTCCCTCTCTGTTTACACTGAACTAATATTGAAAATATCACTGACTATCATTACGTTCATTACTTCTCTTGACTTATGAAATAGAAACATTTGTTACAGTTGTTCTATGCACTGTAAACTGTCGGGCACTAATTTAGGCATTAAGCCGAAATTTCGTGCCAGCTAGCTCCTTGTTAGTGCCTTTCTAGTTCCCCGAGGCACCAGTAGGCGCCACTACACTAGGTGACATGCCACGCGTGATTCACACGTAATTACGGAACACCCCCAAACATCCGTGGTTAATGACATTCTATTCTTCTACCCGCGTACATACGCGCTGCACTAAGAGTCAGAAATCACTTGATCTGATGCTGTTGAAACATGGGGAATGTTTATGAATACGCGCGGGCGAGCGTTTATAGTTTGCGCGTCGTCTACGGCTGTGTGCGCTGCCGCTTGAACCACGGATGAACCGCTAAGCATGTTCTGTCTTCCCTGAGCATGAAATGAGGTCCTATGACATTGTTTAGCCTTTGATACATGCAGACACATGAGACGCAAAGTCTATATAGCAGGACTGCCAACTATACTAACTTACATAACTTATATTGCACCAATCTCCCGCAATAGCCACGGATGTTTGGGGTCATGTGTAATTACGCGTTATTGAGCGTGGCATGTCACCTAGTGGAGGCACTAATATGCACCAAACTAAATACTTGTCTATCCAATGAAATCGAAGGAAAAATCAATGGGCACGAACTCGGCACTATGAACTTAGTGCCTACTCGAGCCTTGATGATGAATTTTTATTACAAATCACATTATGCTCCAAACCTTCAAGGTCATATCACAAAATTATAAAAACTTAAAAGTGGAAAGCAATGTACTGCTGCGTTCTGTCAAGCGTTCAATAATAGTTTCGAACAGCAATCTTGAAAAGTTGAAGAGATAGTTGAGAAGAACAGTCTGTTGGCAAACTGTTCCATATTTTAGCTGCAATGGACGAGAAATGCTTATTATTGACGGTTGCCTGACGAAATCTTGGTACTTGCGGATCAAATCAGTGGAGCCGGAGCGAAGGGGAGAGCGGTTAGGCGAGTCTTTGATGAAGATCAGAAGCTCAGCCATGTGCGGTGGCGCAAGATTGTGGAAGCACTTGTAGACAATAACTGCTAAGCGATGGTCTATGGATCGAGGAGCAGATGACCATTTCAATTCGTGTAATGCAGGACTGATATGAGCCTTGTGTTGGTTAGAATTGATACCTAAATTTCGTGCCTAATTCAAGCGAAATTTCGTGCCCCAGAGTTTGCAATGTAAAAGAAATCTTGATATGCACCAATGTATATTTGATTATACAGGGTGGATACCATACCTTGTCCGATTTCTATGATATGAACAATGAAATGTCTTATTCAAATTCAATGCTTATAGTTGCATAAGATATCCATGTTTACACTTAAATTCAGAATTTCTTACGGTTCGCAATCATCCAAATGTGTTTACGGTTTCAAATTCTACTAAGTTTATTCAAAATTTCAAATCGCGCGTACGAGTTTATTATATACGCCGCTCAATACAGATGCTTCGCTTCATGATGAAATGGAAAACGTCGAGCGAAATGCTTGACTTGTACTTGTTACTGTATAACTTACGGAAACAGCGAACAAGCAAGAAGACGCTACTTTGAAGAATATGGCGAAGAAGCACCTGATGGAAGAACAATCAGACGATGGTCCGACAAGTTCCTCAATGCCGGTTCCATCTTACCTCGATCCAGCTCAGGAAATCGTACTTCTCGCGTATTGAATGAGAAGACGGATTCGATTGTCAACGCCATTATGGACAGCCCTCGTACATCACGATGTCACGGATTTCACGTAGGACAGTCGGGAAAAAACTCCTTTGGAGAATGGACATAAAACATACAAGGCTCATCAGATGCAGCAAATTTTCGATCATGACGAAGAGGCAAGACTTGTTTTTGTCAAATCATCCTTCGAAAGAGCAGTGAAGAGTGTTCATGGTCTAACAAAATCATCTTCTCCGATGAGTGCACATTTAACATGCCCGTTCGAGTAAATTATCACAATGATTTCTACTGCGCGACAGACAATCATCATGAGTAAGATCAAAGGGCCTGACCGTATTCGTCGCGATATCATTTCATGGCATTATAGCAGCGGACATCAGTGAAAAAACCATGATAAGTGATCGCTACTGTGACATTCTGACCGCGAAATTGTTCCCTTTTCTAGCTTGTCGGTCTCACCGCACCTCTGTGCTTCAACAAGATGGCGCTCCACCCAATTTTAGTACACAGAATAGGAACTTACTTAACGATGGGTTGAACAGCCGATGGATTGGAAGGGGTGGTCCAATTCGATGGCCCGCTAGATCTCCCGATCTCAACCATGTGCGATTTCTTTCTGTGGGGCAATGTCTAAAATAAAGTGCATTCATTCAGCTTCGAAAGCAATGAACAACTGAAACTACAAATTGAAAAGGTACTCGAGGACATTCTTAAACTCGTATCTATGATGACAAAATCATATAGGAATTTCATTCATCGATGTGAACTTTGTGTGGGACAAGATGGCGTCCATTTTGAAAATTTATTGTAAGTATCATTTTAACATGATTTTTCTGATACCTATGATGCATGTTAGTTTGCTCAATACTATAAATATTAGCTGAAAAACATGTCGCTTTTCTGAAAATATATCGGACAAGGTATGGTATCCACCCTGTATTAAAAGGTGACACCCATTTTGGGGCGCCACTAGACAGTAATATGCACCAAACTAAATATTTGTTTATCCAATGAAATCGAAGGAAAAATCAATGGGCACGAACTAGGCACTATGAACTTAGTGACTACTCGAGCCTTGATGATGAATTTTTATTACAAATCACATTATGCTCCAAACCTTCAAGGTCATATCACAAAATTATAAAAACTTAAAAGTGGAAAACAATGTACTGCTGCGTTCTGTCACGCGTTCAATAAAAGTTTCGAACAGCAATCTTGAAAAGTTGAAGAGATAGTTGAGAAGAACACTGTTGGCAAACTGTTCCATATTTTAGCTGCAATGGATGAGAAATGCTTATTATTGACGGTTGCCTAACGAAATCTTGGTACTTGCGGATCAAATCAGTGGAGCCGGAGCGAAGGGGAGAGCGGTTAGGCGAATCTTTGATGAAGATCAGAAGCTCAGACAAGTGCGGTGGCGCAAGATTGTGGAAGCACTTGTAGACAATAACTGCTAAGCGATGGTCTATGGATCGAGGAGCAGATGACCATTTCAATTCGTGTAATGCAGGACTGATATGAGCCTTGTGTTGGTTAGAATTGATACCTAAATTTCGTGCCTAATTCAAGCGAAATTTCGTGCCCCAGAGTTTGCAATGTAAAAGAAATCTTGATATGCACCAATGTATATTTGATTATATTAAAAGGTGACACATATTTTTGGGATTAACCCTCAGAGACCTGAGCTTTTTCACACCCTCTGATACCTGAGGGGGGTCCAGTGGAACCCTTTTACAAATTTTTAGTTTAACTGCTTAAATCTATTTCAAATCATTAGGAAAGTTGATTTTGAGTAAAACAATAATGTTTGCGTGTAGCAAGTCGATATAGCTAATCCTTTGAGTGTCTTTCAGCCGTCTCAGTAAACACATTTATGTTAATTGTTTAATAATGTATAATGTTTTAAACAAAAGTTATGCTTATTGACAAGGGCCATCATGATAATCTCTTACCTCCTCCTATATCAGAGGTAACAGAATTACGCATTCTCGGAGTAATGTACCAAAACACTCTAAAGTGGGATGATCACAACGAATATATCCTCTCAAGAAGTTGAAAAAATTCGGTTGCATTACAAAACGTGACTTGGTGCAAGTATATCATGCTCACATTCTTGGTGTCATCGAGTATAATGCCCCTTTGTTCATCGGACTTAATGAGAAGAATTCAAAAAGACTCGAAAAAATAAGACGCCGATGCCATCGCATCATATGTGGTTTGGATTGCTCATGTGGTGAATTTGCTCCAATCTCCATTAGAAGACAGCACCAAGCCATCAAAGTTTTCAAGTCAACTATGAATCCATCCCATTTACTCCATGACCTATCTCCAGATAAGATGCTATTTCCGGTCATGTTAAGATGCCCGTGTGCAAAAGAAACAGACGCTCTTGTTCATTTTTCCAGAATGTTCAATTATTTATAATTGTTTGTACATCTGATACGTTGCGCTGCCACAGTTCTTTTATTCAACCGCCGTACATGCTGTAATTGTGTGTTAAATTGACTTTGAATTATTACTTATTTGTGAATTTTGCCTTGTATTTATGTCTTGATTTCCATTCTCAAAAATATACGCTTATTCTCTTCTATTCTACATGCGAAAATGTGGTATTTTTGTAATTCAACGACATCTAGCCCAGTATCAGCTGCACCAAGAGTCGATTTTACGATGTTTGCTGTCGCCATGTAACCTCAGATAGTTGATTTTGATAAAATTGATTTATTCCATGCAGCATAACCCTCACATGTGGCCATTCTTCCAAATTTATCCGTACTAATCGGAAATAGGGCTGAAATAAACCATAATTGCTGCACTTTTCCACCTTCCAAGCAGCTGTAGAGATCTCAAACTCATCAATTACTGCTGTGAACGCTTTGTTAACAGTCTGCTTTTAGTGTTGAACTATGAATACAATGACAGCTTTCATTTTGAACACTGATTTATGCTGTTTTGTTCACGTAGGCCAACCAGTCATGCACGATCATTTTCGAAAACAAGACATGTGCTTGAATATGTGCTTTCGGTTGCAACTACAGAATTAAATAATTTGTTTATCGCTTCGGTTTGCTAGAAGTGTGATTATTCGAAATTGACGGCACATCGAGGAACTCACTAAATGGACAAAATGGGAATTCGTAATACCTTACAGAGACAGGAAAAAAATCGTGCATCGCTTGCGGATTAATGTGAGTTCAAGCAAAGTTCTTCGATTCAAATTCCTTCAAATTTCTTCAGATTCGAAGAATTCAGATCATTGCGCACAAGTTTTCTCCATAATGTTCCGATCATTATTAAAAAAGTAGCAGGCGTACGAAAATTAGTTCACTTGATAATTTCACCATCGTCTTCTCACTATTCCTTAGTGTATAGTGCATACACTGAATCGAATGTTAGCCAAGACAGGGATGTGCGCTTTAGTATGCGCGAAGTGATATCACAGCACGCACGCATCTTTCATTGACTGTGGTTCCTTTGCTGACAGCTTATTGTTTGCCATTTCCAATAGCAAGTGATACACGAATTGTCCATTCGAGAAGGAGCAAGTTGTCTAATTCTGTGATGTGCCATTTCAATATTAAGGTTACATACAATGCTTCCTTTCTAGGAAACCGGTGCGCGCAGATGAATCTAATTCTGTTTTTGCAACAGCGCATCAGCGTTGCGATAATCAGCGGGAATGGTCTAAGTGCATCGATGACCAGAGCAGTTCGCTCTAAACTTTTCCTGCGCCTGTCTTTTTCTTCCTTTGTGTAATCTGTCTTTTATTGAATATCAATTCCAATCTCTGCTCACGGCAGATTGATGCATTGAAACATTAAAAAAGTGATTGTGTTGAATAAAACTTTTTATTTATTTTTCCAAGTTTCAATAATGTTCTATATGATTCATCAGTTACACTTGTACTCAGAACAAGAAACCTCACATCCACTCAATATACATGGATATAAGTTCGTCTCCCTCCGACTAAGACATGTCCGGCGTGGTGAATGAGGGTGAGTCCGAGTTTCGAAGGACGTTTAGTAGGGGAAACTTCATTCCCATCTACGTCGCAGAAGACCTTCTCCTTGAAGCTGGAGCTGATCTTGTCATCGACCTTCCTCGAGACTTTCTCCGTACATCTTGCCATCCACTTGAAACGATTTTGTGCAATCCTGAAAATTCCACTTCTCACAAATGCACTGTATCCGGTAACATTCTTGTTTTCAACTTTGGGATCTTCTTTGTTGAGGTTGAACACAACATTATAGTAACTGACGTACAAAGTGACTGTTTCTGAAAGAGAGAGAAAGCTGGTTAAAAAATGTCGCATCACAAATTTGCCATCTATACTGCGGCAGCCACAGCGAGTCTCTGCAGGCGAAGAGGCCGAAAATGAGACTTTCACAGAATGATTCACACCTTATAACATAGAGTAGGGACATATAGGTAGAGTGTCGACTCAAAAAAGTATCTGTATACAGCGCAAATTATATCAAAAGATTCAGTTTTTTGCGGAGATTGCGTTCCCGTGGTCCAAAAAATTATTTGAGCACTTTTGAAAAAAGTCAAAATTTTGCAAATTTATATACTACCGAGATGACCCTCCGTTATAAGTAGTATGAAACAAGTTGGATATCAAAAGGAATGAATATTTGATAATAGCATCCTAACTTAGCGGAAATCAAGCTGATCATCAAGGGAATTTCATGAATTTTGTAATAATAATAATAATGATAATGCGGCTTATTTCAGTTAATGAAAATCACAAAATTATAAATTCATGAAAGTTACAGTAGATAGAAATGAAAGTTACTTCAAATTAGAATTATATAGGGTTGTGCAATAAAGTAGAAAAGACATGGCTCTGCGATGAGTTTTACAGAGAAAACTTTCAGAAGTTGAGAGTAGAGCAAACGTCTTGGCAAGAAATCATGGAGCAAGTTGTTCGGCTGCATCATTTCCTGAAATACCTTCAATGACCTCATAATTCTTCGCTCACTCAAATCTCCGAGACAGTTCTCACGACACCGACTGCCACAAATAACACGATGACACATGCGGCTGATTTTGTCTAATTTATTGCTGTCTCTCTTCAAAAGACCAACATACAAAGGTGAATTGTATTCGAGTATTGGACGAATGAAGGCATTATAAACAATGATCAGGTCATCCTTCTTAATACCAGCCGATTTTAAACGGCGAAGAGCAAACACACGTCGACTAGCATTTTTGCAGACATCGGAAATGTGATCCTCCCAGCTCAGGCACTCATTGAAAGTGACACCAAGAAACTTGAAATTGCTGCTGAGGTTCATAGCAATCTGGGGGGAATATCTTTGCCTCTTAAGAACTCGCATGGATTTTGTTTTATCAGTGTTGAGCCTTAACCCGTGATTCGTGCACCACTCTGTCATATTGCTGATCTCAAGAGAAATGCACTCATTAACATTGCAGTGATATTTTGAAATGTGATTACCAGAAGCACATCATCGGCATACTTCACCATCAATACACCATCAGAAAAGGGTTTCAAAGATCCCATGTGAGCAGTAAACAGTTGTGGTGATAAGACAGAACCTTGTGGGACTCCAGAACCCATTATACGAACAGAGCGGAAGAACACGTTTTGAAGACTGATACGAAATCGTCTGTCTTGTAGAAATGACTTGATCCAACGGATGAAAGTCCCAGGAAGCAAAGCGTCACTTAAAGTTTGTATGAGAGCATCATGACAAAGTGAATCGAATGCTTGACGTACGTCAAATGATAGTAGCACGACTCCATAAACTCCTTTAATTTCCAACTGCTGGGTAATAAAGTCATAAACTTTTATTTGAGCATGAAGGGTACCAGTAGCAGGTTTATAAGCGAATTGGTTTGTACCAGTGAGCACCTGCAAAGATGTAGTGACGGAATCGAGGACAATTTTTTCAAGCAACTTTGACAATAATGGGAGTATAGATATTGGTCGAAAACACTCACTGCTAAAGCTTCCTGACTTGGGGATAGGAATTATATTTGCCGTTTTCCATATCAAGGGAACATGACCGGTAGAAAAGGAAATCGAAAATAAATGAGCGACGGGATGACAGATAATGTGAGCACTTGCTTTCAGGAGCTTAGAGCATAGGTTATCAATACCAGGAGATTTGACTTTAAATTTGTGATCAATACGTGATCCTGGGCTGACAATTAGCTTCCATTTGTCCTCCGAAACATCAACTTTACTGGAGACATCCGTGGCAGGCCGATCAACGTTTCTTGAAAAGTGAGATTCAAAGGATGAAGCAAAAGCTTCCGCTGCATGGGCTGGACTTGGATGATCCTTGATCATAGCTGACAACCGAGAGGTAGCCTTGGATTTCAAATCACACAATTCTCTCACGACAGACCATATGCTCGTATCCGATAATGAACATTTATTTATCCAATTCCTCTTAGCTTGAAAAATTTCCTTATGTGCTTTTTCTTTATAGTGCTTGTACAATAGCAGATCACCTCGGCGAAAAGCTTCGTAACGTAAATTAATGATCTGCTTCAGAATAGGGCTCATCCACGGTTCGTCTCTCGAGGACATCGGAAAATGTTTGTGGAATGACAGAGGTAGCAACGTCAAAAAATGAGTAAACATTGTACTTTTGTCTTCAAGATTTAGCTGATCATCAAAGAAATACTGCCAAGGAGCTAATTCCAAAGCATCTACAAAATTCATGACATTACTGAAACGCAAGTCAGACACTTTCCTTATGGGCAATTTCATTTAGTAACGGACGCTCGTTCGGAAGCTTTTAGAAGCTCTGTAGGCTTTTAAAAACATCATAGAGCGCTTATTTTGCAGATATATATGCGTCCTATCCATCTTTATATACTACTAAAAATTCAATTTGAAATTCGTACTGTAGCAAATTCTACGACCACAAATGTAGCCGTAACGGACGCTCGCGGAGAAAAACGCGTTTTGACTTTTTAATTTTAAAATGTAAAACTCTGCGAATTGACATTAAATAATCCAAATAAATTACATTTTTCTGAAACCAGAAACACAAAACTTCAAGAAAATGCTCTTGGTTTGATGATTAACAAAGATGGCTTGATTTTACAGACCTCAATCCATCGTTACGGACGCTCGCGTAACGGACGTTCGTTTTGTCCAAGTGCCTAATTTCGAAGATAATTATACTTTTAACCAACTTTTTCCCGACTTAACTTTAGAATAGCATTGTACTGCACAGCTGGTATGATATTCTAACAGATTTTTGCAGGATAACGTTACGGACGCTCGATTTTTTGGTATTTACGCACAATTTCTAGACTTCCACTTTATATTCGACTCAGTCAAAATATTCACATTCCATTTGAATCAATGTGTATTTAGGAAGCTCAGCACACGTTGTGCTGTAAATATGCAGTGTAGCACATGCGCACGAAGTCTTAAAATCACAAAGTTTTAATGATGTTACACAAGTCACACGTGTAGCTTTCCAAGTCTTCTTCGCTATCAATGCAAGATTGATGAGCCCACTCCTTACAGTGCAGACACTGAATCCATTTCTCCGCTGGTAGAGAGTTACTCCAGTAGTCCTCACATACGAGACATTGGACGTCAGGGCTTGTATCCGGCATTTCAGAGCTGGTCCGATCAGTTGCTTCTTCAGTTGTCTGCGCAACTTCGTCTGCAAAGGAATATTAAACACCCTGCAGTACGCACACAGGCGTGTGCTACATATATACATGTGTATGAACAGTATAGGCCTATACCCCGACAAAGAAATTCTGTGCTACAGTTGACCTACTGTATCTCAGCATGCAGTGGAAACAGTACTCGTAGTATCCTTTTTCGTAGATGAAGTAAACCACGTGTACACAGATTTTTAGCTCACTGAATTACACGGATTGTAAGCTTACGCGTAAATTGTGATAGTCTCAGTATGCTGAACTTACTCTGTGGATTTGCGTAGATCACTGTTCTGCTGTCCATGCTTGTACTGAATGCAGAGACCTCCACACGATAATGATCAATTGATTTCACTTGATGGATTTGCTGCGTGCCAGGAATTGATCTCACTTTACTCCAATAGTGAGGCATTTGATCAGCCAAGGTTTCAATCTCTTCATTTGGAATCCACATGAAGTGGACAGTCTTCAACGCCTCCTTGGCTAGCTGGAAAAATCAAATCATTCACAATTTAGAACTATACGTATGCCTCACAAGATAGGCCTATGGATGCACATACATGTAGGCCTACGTAAATTTGACGCCAACCACTTTATAACACAGATAATAATTAGGCCTATGTAGGCAGCAAAATGTGTCGGCATACTTTAAAATTTAATTCAATTTACATGTAATAGACACATTGATAGCAAGTCGTCTAATGCACTAAGAGCTGAATCAAATATAGACGTACATGAACATGTAGCCGAAACTTACCTCAAAGCATTCTCGTGGAGTGTTGACGACACGACCGGATCTAATCCTGTTCCAGATCATTCGCTTGGTTGATCCTCCTATGCCGTCGACGACACCTTTCCCATGCGACGTTGCAAAGAAATTCCAATCGATTGAAATATTGAAGCGCGAGCCCCACAAGTGCAGATTGCTAAACAAGAATTTCTGCTTGAACTGAGAAGATGGACCGTCGGAAATAAAATTCACATGCCTTATGTCAATGTACTTCGAGGTCAAATGATTGAGGATCTCTTGTACGAAGACATAGATTGATAACTTTGTGTGTTCTAAGTTGTCTGACCATATCACAATTGATTCTCTGGTGTTATCCGTTATCCATGCATGAGAAGTAAACAGCGAAGCTTGCTTATGACTCCAGTAAGCACTTGAGATTTCATTCTGATGCTTAATTGTGAAATTTTCACTGAAATCCACTTGCACGAGAACTGTCTTTCCATCTACCGAAGATTTTGCCATTTCAAACCACTCCTGTTGCTTCCTTTTAATGAAGGTATGTAGCAAGAATGGCTTGAGGTCGGACTTGATGCCTTTCAGAATATCTCTGACTGTTTCCGACTTTGAGATCAACTGTGGCAGCTTTGTAGTGTCCTTAGCCCAAATGTGATACGATATCTCTTGGCTCTCATCTTCAACATCGACGTGTATATTCTCAATAGAATCGCGACAGAACTCGCACTGCGATGACATGCAATCTTCGCTTTCTTGATCACAAACGATGGTCGATATAAACTCACGAAATTGATAGCTGATGCCTGGGTCAACGGAGTTGATCGCTTTGAGTCGAAGGCTCATGTTTTCGTGCATTTGACAAATGCAGACGGAGTGAGGTGTATTGCACATCAGGAATACGTGACGTGGTCTCAGCAGACTAAACTTTGTCAGACCGACTTCGACGTCAGCATGCTGCAATTTGAAGATTGCATGCGCTTCTCTGATGGAGATCACCATGTAGCGCTTGGGGATATATCGCTTTCCTTCTACAGTTCTCTCAATGAAAATATCATTCTGGCCTGGTGCTTGCCACGAGATACTATCCAAGAGATAGAAGTCCTTTACTTTTCTCGAAACCTCTTCTGTTATTTTGCTTCGTCGCGGGCATATAATCTTCGGCTTGTGTGACCTGAGCAAGTCAGCCAAAACACGTCGCTTCTTCCTTGGAGACTTTGGCAAAGCGTCCTGAGCTCTCTTCACTGCCTTACCAAGGGCCTGTGGTGTGTTGTAAGGTTCTTCAGGCTGATCTGTCGTTGCGATAATCTCAGACTTCTTTATCTTCTTCAATAATCTGTATTTCTTGTGGCGCTCTTTCTCCTTCATCCTGTGTTGTCTCAATGCTTCACCTCCATTCGATTTGATCTTCTCCCTTGCAATTCGCTTTCTCTCTCTTTCTTTACGTCGATGTTGCTCGTTGGCGCGTTTAGAATCTCGGTATCGCCTTTGGCGGATCGCTGCTTTGCTCTTATGACCATCCATCGACGCAGTCAAGCAGTTTAATGATGCTCTCAACTTGATTCTGTTAAGGTTAACGTAAAGTCAATAGGAATTTAGGTGTCATGGGGCTAGCTGTGAGAAAATCATTCGCCTCCCTGCTGCCTTGCCGACTAAGCCTTAGATGAACAATTTTATTGTCTGTCATAGATATCTACATGTACAGGGCATCAGACGCGGCAAGCAGCTTGCCGTAGTCAGCTGCTGACTACGGTCGTGACTCGACCCTGTCGACAGCAAGTCGCCATTCTCCTTCGTCATCTGTGAGAAAAATATTTGTTCTCAGGTTGTCTACAACTTGACTGACTGCTCTGTGTGACACAAAGCACCAAGCTTTTATCAGATGTACAATGTGGGGACAGATCATACCCAAAAAGAAAGGGCAGTGAACACTTTCGAAAATGGGCACCCGTCGCGTAACGGACGCTCGCATTTTTGATCTGAAATAGTGACTAAGGAAGTACTTCATTCGCTAATTAATTATGATGACCTTATATATATGGGATATCTAGCTTATAATCTGAGATATGAGTTTTCTATCACTCTTTGTTTAGGCTGTAGATAAATAAAACGTATTTAAGGCGCAACGGACGCTCGTTTTAGAGGCTCAACTTTCAATCAAATTTTTTCACTGAAGCACGTAGATATCCCAGTGAGCGAGTCCACAGTCAAGTAGCCCAGGTCAATCTGTCTTGAAAAATACTTCGTGCATGCGAATGGCCACGAACCATCCTCGCACTGCGTTCGATTAAAAAACAGTTAAATTATCACAATTTCGAAACATTTTCAGATGTCTGCCGAAAATTGACTGAAATTTTTTATAAGTCGTAGAATAAGTAATATGGTTATTGATTCTTGATGATTTCAAGTATTCTTCAGATAAATCAAGCGTCAAATTGTTTGTATTCAACAAAAAATATTTTTTCACCGAGGTTGATGCTTACGTGAAATTGCCCTTATGTATGATGCACACCAGTTGGTAGTCAATGGTTTCATATACACTGTAAATTGTAGGGCACTAACTTAGGCACGAAGCCGAAATTTCGTGCCAGTTAGCGCCTAGCTAGTGCCTCGAGGCACCACTAGGCGCCACTAGGCACTAACCGGCACCAAACCAAATATTTGTTTATCTGGTAAAAACCACATAAAGAAAAAATTCCTCATTTACGATTGCTAATTAGGAGGTTAATTTATTCGAAATTAAGCCATCTAAGCTTCAAATTACTCAACTCGTCAAATTTAAATCTCCTTTGTTTGAGTCTCCTACATTTTAAAGACATTCTTTCATTCTTCTATCCGTGAAGTGTTGTTGAGTAACGCTTGCGACAACAGCTGTACAGGATAGCATGTGGGCTTGAATCAAGCAAAATTATATTTGAAGAACAGAAAAAGGTGCTGCATGGAAAAAGGTAAGTACGACATGAGTTCGTTTGAAAATATTCATGCATCCTTGGAAATATAATCTACTAAGCCAAATATCAAATGATTTGTGTAGTTTAGCTTATGCGACAAGACCACCGTCCCGTCAAATCTCAGTATGATGCATTTTTATGCTTTGCTGCATACTGCAAGCGCAGATAGAGCAAATATTTCTTGGAAAGAAATGCTTTCTTAACTTAAGTCATGTTTACGCTATGTTTTTACTACCGACACACTTTAATAGTTGGCTACCTAATAATAGAAGCATGTGTATTGTGAGGTTTCAACGAAATCACTGGATCCAATTAAAAAGTCACAGCTCCTATTGTGAAGAGATGGCCATAGATAGTGACGCTACTCTTTTGGAATTTCCTCACTTGACTGATTGTGAATCATCATGTTGTATTCCAGCATTGATACCGCCCTTCGAAGTCGCTATTGTTCGACCTTCCTCACAACTCGTTACTATAGACACGTCAACGACTGAATGCCAAGAGTCCGTGTTTACTTGCTTTCCGAATGTTCAGTGCGGCAGTGACATCGTGATTATGCATCATTCTGTCGACTGACAGCTGTCTTGGAATAAGGTGAAATGAAGCGTTTTCAAAATTTTTAAGGGTTCAGTCTCGTGAACATTTTTTCTCCCAGAGAGTCATTGTCGATTGGAATTTACTACCCCATTATGATGTTTGATCGTCGTCCCTACTGGACTTCAAGACAAGCATGTCCAATGTTTTCATGCTGCGAAACTAACTTTGTGACATTTCTATCATATGTATAAGATGTACGTTACAATTAGTTCGTTCATCCATTCGTTGTCAATCGCCTTAGCTTTGTTTTTAATGCACCTATAGTAGTAATATAAATACTCAATCATTATGAGGGACTCTGCAGACAAGTGACGGCCTTGTTGTGCTCCAAGCATTCCCTCGAATATTTCCAAGCTCGTTTTCGTGTTGATTTGAATAATTTGAAATGCAACTAAAAACTGTGTGCTTCAAAGCTTTATTGTACATTTCTATAAAACATATTTTGACAATTGTCACTTTGAAACTTCGTTGTGATAAGACAGTTTTCAAGAATTTTCGTAACTAAGTTTTCCATGACATTATAATTTATTAAGAATTTTGCTGCAAAAATCTTTTTAACTAACTGAATGATTTCACTGTATGCTTTTTTGGCTCTCTGTTTCAGACGACACGCTTTGTAAATGTAGAACAAAATTTCTGAACGTTTTGATTTTTATATAACCGGCATATGTCCTGGAGTTTTGCCAAGTATACTCGAATCGTGCTATATGAATTATTCAGACTTTTCCGGAGGCATGTTTTATAGTTTTAAATGCTCTTGAAATCTGATGGTACTTTATATACGCATCGATGTTGAATTGTTCAGATTCTCAAAAAGTAATTCCCTTGGTGCATACCAGAATCCAATATTTTGCTTCTTATTCATTTGAAATTATATATATCCATGATCGAATTATAGAAACTTTTTCTTTCTTTTAATTCAGAATGATTAACGGAAGAGCATTTTACGATATAGTAATAAATAAGGGTAGGGATTTTACTGCTGATACCAGGAGCAAGTAGAAGCTGTATTTCGCGAACAGAAAAATTAGGCACCAATGGGCACGAACTTCGGCGCCAAGGCTTCGTGCCCACTCGTGCCTTGTGTTGGTTAGAATTGATGCCTAAGTTTCGTGCTAATTCAAGGGAAATTTCGTGCCTTACAGTTTACAGTGTACTGTAAATAGACAAATGATCTGAAAGGCCAAAAGGTGGACATTGAACAGGATCGCAATATTTTGTCTTCAGTAGAGGATCAACAAAAATTTTATCAAGAATGGCTTCACAGCGGGTAGGAAAAGTAACTGTTTGTAGTTGTCCGAACTGACTTTCGAAAATTGAACAAGGAAAATTATTAAAAATCCCCAACTAACATAATATAAGCAGAAGGATACGTTTCAGTAAGTTAGCTGAGGCAGTCAAGAAGAAAAATTGAGACAGATTCTGTTTCCGCAGACAGTAAATTAGGGGGGATGTACACATTTAGTAAACACAAAAGAGGCTCCTTTATCACAATACAGATACACTCAATGGAGGATAGACAATCAGAAAAATCAACGCGGAAAGAAGACAGTTTGTCAATGATGTATACGCAGACCACCTTTCTTGCCATTCTTCACATCTAAAAGTCAGATAGTCAGTTAGGAAAATCTCATCGTTTGATATACAAGACAGCCCAACCTGACCTGAACAGGCGTGATGAAGGACAAGATATCTGTACAGTGGTATATACATGACATTTTGATTTTTATATAGTTTTGTACTCCATTTGAAAATCTTTTCTACTCTATACTTTGAAAAGGGCTGTGACAGCCGAAATATAAGTACTAAATTAACTCATCGAGTTATCAACCAAGCAGCCTCGGCTACATAGACGAATTTGTCTTAACTCCTTAGATCTAAGAATAGACAGTTGAGAAAGCATTCAATAATCACACAATGTTCAGTTATTGATCATTGAGATTGTGTTTTGAGTAGAATCGCAAGACTTTCTGTTTGACAAAGTTAATAAGTTGGGAAGCAATGATTTTAATATGTCACCAGATGGTAGGAAGCCCTAAGCAATGCTATGACTATAGCATTCTGAATAATAATTAAGCGCGTTGCTCATTCCTTGATCGCTGTGTTTTCTCCCTTGCTGAAAGCAGCTGCTGATTAATACATGAAATCCTTAATTAATTTTCCAGAAAAGCAAGAAATGTTAATTTAGATAACAGATGTTTATAGATATTGCTCATTAATGAAATTCGCTGCATTTCTACATAGTTTGGAAATCATCATGCAATTCAATGCATGCGTCACAAGGTTCGCGTTAAGTAACAAAGAGAATTTTGCATTTTGATTAGAAAAAAGAAAGGTCCGCTTATATAGACATTTCTAGCTGCAAAATATTTCTGGATGAATGCATTTGCAAATTGATGCTACAGTGCATTGCAAATGATCAATGTCAGCACGGCTTTATCAAACAAATACAACGATAAGAAGGAAGACATTAAAATTCAAAAATCAGTGATTGACAGTGGTGGGTGCGATTCGAAAAAATGAAGCCAGTTCAAAATAGATATTGTGATCCGCTTTGATTAGCCTATCCGATGAGACGGATTTCAATTCGAATTAATTATCTTTGTGCTCTAACAAAACTTTGTTTTCGAAATATCAATTCAAATTCAACTTTTAAACTAGGAATATCAAAAATACGAGGGCATTTACAGCTGACAACTACACAGAAAGAAATCTCGGGGAAATTTGATCATTTTTGAAAATGTAATGTGGGGCTTGTGCCCATAGGCTACTAACATTTGTTGTCCATTACCAGTACCAGACAAAACTAAAACACTATATTAAATCTCAGATTGAAAAATTTCAATAGCAAAAACCATGATATTCATACAAAGTACATATTAATGTATATGATATATAGAGACTTTGTGCTAAAACAGAAAATGGCGTGCAAATGTTGGCCTACTCTTAGTCGTCATCTAAATCGGTACAGGACGCTTCCTTCAACATATTCACAAATAACAAGTCTTCGAAGTTATGTACAGGTAAAAATGCACTCTCCCTTTAGTTTTTTATAGAATTGAAGACAATTTTCACAGTATTTTCCGTCTCGGGCATTTCGGGTCCCTATCCTTTATCAACGAGAAACTTTTATTAATCTTTAAAACAAGATTTTATTAATCTGCCTAAACGTCCGAGACGGAAAACTGTAAATATTGTTTTTAACCTTTGCAAAAACTAAAGAGAGTGTGCATTTTAACCTTTACATTGCTATGAAAAGTCTCCCGTCGAAAGCAATTAACTACAAGTCTTCAAAGTTTGAATGAGTCCGTTTTCGTCCTTGAACTGTGAGAACCAGACTCAAGACACGATCGATTGAGGCTGAGCTCGAAAGGGACATGTTATACTTTTAAAACAGTTTCTCCTAGGCGTCTCGGAAATTTTGTGGGAAATGGTCTCTTGAAAGTACCGGACTTCTCCTTAGAGCCTTCTTTGACCAACCGTCAAATTCTGACACCATACTTTCATTTTCTGACCTCCTGTTTCTAACTCATCTTCCGCTGTAGAGAATCAGTACTGGTTGGTACAGCTTCAGGATCCTCTTGTGTGGAAGGGGACAAGTGATACCTATATGCAGGACGAGTGACTGTTTCTTACACTATTCCAAAAGCCTTCTCCATTCAAGCTCGATTGCCTCACATATGTTGCCATGAGTGTCACGAGCTTGTGCTGTGGATGCAGCAACGTAACTTTCAACTGACTTATGCACGATTACAACGAAGCCACATAAAGCACACAAGTCGGACACTTGTCGGACGCTTATTGTCTGGTTGAGACAATACGTCTGGTAGAAAAACGTCTGCTTGCTTTATCACTAAATCAGTATGATTCTATATGATGGCTCTATGTGATAACACCACTCAGCAGAATTGCGAATCGCCTTAAAATATTAAAATAGGCATATCCTTAAAATAGGCATTCTATGAAGCCAGAAGTACCAGAAAATGCAGAAATCCGAGGCCGCGATAATAAAGTTTTGTACAACTTTTCTATGGCGATAGATTTAAGAAATTGTCCAATAATTCGGCTCATTCCATGGACCTTTAGATATATAAATCATCTGTGGTGTCAGCCAAGCTAAATTCATAATTTATGCTTACATCAGAGTCCCTTATTCATGTTAATGAGCTACTTTGTCAGAAACTTACTTTATCAAGAACGCATTGATATTTTTCATAAATATTTAATTGAGAGCAAAGAGATCATGGAAAAAAGTTGAAGATGTGAAATCCAAATGTCTCCCATTATGTCAACCAATACAAAATTTCCATGCAAAAGGAAAAGAACACAGTGAAGCTTAAATCAAATTTCTTCGATGATTTTCAAAATCAACAGTTCGCATATTTGCTCCAATTCTCGAACGCTTGATGAGATAGAATAGAATCATAAAACATAGAAACAGCTGTCTGAAATGACGGTGGAGAAGATAATTGAAGAGGAAAAGGATGCTTTAGTATATTATCTTATATTGTATAACAGATACATGTAGACCTTTGATATTAGATGCATATTATCTTTGTAAGAAAGGAAAAGCATTCACATAGTCACTGATTCTTTTCAAAGAATACAACTGACAATAGCAATGGAAATAGCTCAGGTACAAAAACTTGTGAAAGGAAAATGCCACAATTACAGCTACACTAGCAATTTAATCTATGTTCATAGATAGACGACATTTGTAGAGTGTGCTCCTAAGTTCTAGCATTCATGTGCAGTAAGGATCTACCAATGCAGTTGTGCGAGGGACAACCTCACAAGCAAGTCGGTTAACTACCAATGACTTAAAAGCTTTTGGAGTGCGATCTTTGCTCGAAAAGTGTTTTTAACTTTATTGCAGGTTCACACCCTCCTAATTTAAAGATCTTTGTCCATTTTACCGAAAATGCTTTGCAATCTTTCTTAAAGTAAATAGATTGCATTCCAAAAAACAGCCATCTGCTGCTAGAACAAGACATCTGCTGCTTAGTTACCATCATGAACAACCCCACAAAGAATTAATAGAATTTTCAATTCCTAAGATAATGAAAATACTAAGCAATCTTCGGAAGCAGCTTGCATTTCCCTATCAAAGGAAAAAGTTGTTGACGTTGTTTGATGATTCACTGTTTCTGTATTCAACATCCTAGAAAGTTTACCAAAAGCGTACCTAGAATGGAAATTAACTCAAGGTCATCGTTGAAAGTGAATGACTTGTTTGTAGCAGAAATTAACCGATAAATGCGGGCACGTAGTTCAGAATTGCGAATGGGACTGATTATAATTCAGTCAACAAACCGCAACGTGTTGTGTAAATAATTATACACGGATATTGACATTCATCGGTAGTGCATCAAACCATCATTTAAATAATAATCCAGAAAATTCATTTGCTAAGCCTGCTGAGCATCTCTAATCAAATTTTGCCAACATCTTTACCAGTTAAAATTGTTCTAGAAATTGTTGTTGTTGTCATTTCTGTATTCCTCTTGGGGTCTCAAGATCTTAAGTCAGCAATGCTGAATGAGAATCTTATTTGCCAAGTTCACAGATTTGAAGAAATGAAAATGAATTGCGTGGGTCTTCCAAAAATCTCCTTCATAATAGACTTATTGCTCTCACTGAGCAGTTCAGCAAATCAAATTAATTGCTGAATTCCAATAGCACAGATAGGTGGATTGAACACATCCAATAGCTATTTCATATGCCTCAGAAGTTAATATCATGTCTCGTTATTAGTTAAAAAAACTGAGAACCAATTTTCTTTCTTGTATTCATCAAATTAATTTGTTTTAAAGTATATAAGGAATGAGGAACAGCCCTATTCAGCAGCGACATCACAGCAGCCATGAAAACCATCTTTGTAACCGCCTTTCTTCTGTTAACAACAGTCGTCTACAGCGTGAGTGGAGCACCTTGTGTAGACGATATGGACGCAGCGCATTGCAACGCTGCCAATGAGAGTGGTTGTACAGGGAACGATTTTCACTTTTGCAGAGCTACATGTAATGATTGCGATGGATCGAAATATAGAAAATGGCAAGGCGAAAGTGGAGATGATGTTCCATTTTACTAAGGTGACTGTCAGGGATTTTGACTTCAAATACTGACAAAAGACATGTGAAGACTGCAGTGGAAATAAGACTTTGCATATGAAATGAAATATGGATTAATATTAAATTAGAATTTGAAGCAGTTCATTTCTGCTGATTTTATTACATTCACGGACTTTTCTTCCACATGCAATAACTTTGTATTCTCCTGAGTGAATAAACTGCATCTTCGACATAATGTCTTTTGGGGCACGTTGGAGTGGGTAAGTCGGCTGCAATTGAATTTGCAAGTGATGTGTTTCATGAAAAACTTGGTTAAGAGAATCTATCTAGCTATAGAAGCACTAGGAAATCAGGCGATGCGTTCCTGCCCGACTGATTTTCGAGGTCACTATGTCATTTTTTCTTCCAGAAATTACTACGTCTAAAAATAATGTATTCACATGATATTTTACATTTGCAAAATGGTCACATTGTCCGCTAGTTCTAATTGCATACATGCAATATTGCGGAGTGCCAGTTCGTCTGGGCATTTACTAGAAATAAGTACTCAGACTTAAACAATTAGAGTTCCAATTTCCTTAGCAGTCGTAGACGCAACGCAACTTCCTATAATAACTCATGAAAGTGATTCAGAATGGCCAGCACTAGCTGAAAATATCCGGAGAGGTTTAGTAAGTAGAATGACGACAGGCTGTTCTGAGTTTAATTATCTTAACTTTTACGTGATTGACCATGAGGTGAGCGAGGATAGTCATTTTCACACACATGTCAAAGCAGAACAGAAGATCAAGGTCGCTGACAATGAAAGTTGTTGCTCCAAAAGAAGCAATGAAGTCAACTATCGGACAGAGCCCTCGGCGTCCAGCACCTTCTATCGGGTCGATGTAGGCCTGGTATCAAAATGCAGTCTGTGTGACATCTGTGTATGTAAAGGTCTATGAAAAGGTGAGTGACATCAATCGCTCGAAGTAATTAATCTCATTAGTGTTTGTAGATAATTTGATCTTCTTGACACCAGACACCTCTGTCTAAGTACTGTAGTTAAGAACCTTGGTTGAGACTTCCATCGTGAAGTGAACACTTTTATTTATGTTGCTGAATGAAAACATAAGGTCGTACGTCGGTGTGAATATGCAAAAACGAGTTGTTCCACGACGTTAAATGGGTTTATTAGCCGATATTTCACAACCAGTTCGGGTTGCGTCGTCAGGGCAGAATGAAATAGACAGCTTGCGAAGCAGATCGTCAACATTACTCGCTAGACAGAATGGCGCCATAAACAATAAAAGAATAGAACATCTATAGACACAAAAGCAGCATGGAATCTTAAAAACAATACTGAATAGAAAGTCATAGAAATCAAAGACATTAGATAGACAGATAAAGTCAAAGTCATAGAAATCACAGAAATTAGATAATACTGTATACAGAGGGGACAGGAAGTTCACATCGATTCATTGTAGGCATTCGCTTTGAGTGCCATGCCTCAAGAAACAGTCTTTTGTGGTAATTGGTTTCAAATTCAAGAGCTTCAACATTGTCCCAATTTATTGAGTGATATTTAACAAGTGAATGCTCTGCGACAGCGGACCGCTCAGGATGCATTAGCCTTAAGGCGGCGCGGTGTTGACCAACACGTGTGTTTAAGCAGTTACCAGACTGTCCAATATATGAAAGTTCACAATCTTGACAATTCTTTTGTGTCTGTTCTATTATTTTATTGTTTATGGCGCCATTCTGTCTAGCGAGTAATGTTGACGATCTGCTTCGCAAGCTGTCTATTTCATTCTGCCCTGACGACGCAACCCGAACTGGTTGTGAAATATCGGCTAATAAACCCATTTAACGTCGTGGAACAACTCGTTTTTGCATGTTGCTGAATGTACAAAATTTCAAGAAATTTAAGGATTATTATCAACATTATTAAATACAGTCACCGACAAATTAATTCGAACAAAGTGTCAATTCTATGCATGTTTTACTTTTTGAATTTTCCAACGAAATATAATTCAAAACATCAGATAAGTTTGTCAAATGAAAACAAGAAATTTTCACCAGAATTTTAAATGTGTGGTCAAAAAAAGCATCAAATATTCTCTCGAACAGATACAACATTCTGCAGACAGCGACAATGTTCTGTAAACCTCTTCATCAAATTACAAAAATATTCATTATTGAAATTTCAATTATGTTAAATGATTAAAGAATCATAAGCTCAGCTTTTACTAATAAGGTGTGTGAGGTGAATCAGGCTCACTTGCTAGATCTCGGAAAATACGTGACGAATTTAAGCGCAACAAAAAAGTAGTGAAAATGTATCTAATTTTAAATAGATGTCAGAGGTTTTATCGATTTTGGTCCAGTGGATCAGATTCTACAACATCTCAAAATTACGTACATTCAAATTTCTTCTTTGATCTACTATTTGCTCTTTATTTTTTCAAGGATTTCATGACACTAATTACTTGTGTAGATGATCTCTTAGCATGGAAAATTATTTCTGGCGTATCCTCTCTATGACCTTATATAGTAGTTTGCTTTTTGAGTTCGGGAAAGTTCGAAAAAACACTGATTATGAAACGATGTCAATGCAGCCAATAAGGCCCGAAAAATCCAACGAAAGTCGGATCCACGTAAACGTGACCATAGTCTTACGTACAAAGCACAACGGCTTACAAAAGAACTTTTTACTAATAAAAAGCGCTTTAAGCAACAAGCAAGCACCTGTTCTATTCAAGAAACAAAACAGGATAATAGGCCTAAGCTTTGTTGTAGAAAAGCTGAGCAAGCTGGCAATGAATCGTGATATTGCCAAATCTGTGAGGAAGATGGAAAGTTGGATAGGCCTATGATGGCATGTGATGACTGGGCACACGAATATTGTGTTGGTTTAAGTCATGGAAGTGACGTAGATCAGTTCCCATCTGTTTGTCCTGACTGTTCCAATGTGTAGGCCTATAAAGCCTGTGTGTATGATTGGTAATATAATAGAGAGATTATATCTATATGGTTACCATGTACAAGGTTTTACCATCAGTATAATATTTTTTACTCGTGTTAAAAATATCTTTTGTTTTTCAATGAAACTCGATGTATTTCAATGAATAATTTTGGATTTTCTTTTTTACATAGATGCATAACTTAAGTCCTAACTCTTAATTACAGCAACATATTAGATCTAACCTCATTATACCTATCTGCGCACCAATACCTATTTGGTGAATATATCCACTGTATGTACCCAGATGCTAGAAATGACTTATGCGTAAATTGACGACACTAAATCAAAACAAAAGTGGGCCTTATTACCTACACGTCTCGGTAATAAGGCCCACTCGGTGATTTTTCATCTTTTTTGCTCGCACACCAGAAGTTTTGCAATAATCGACATGAACTTCTCACACATATAAACTACACCAGAAATAGATAATTTGAATAAAAATTCAAGACTAGAGCTAGACTAGGTGGGCCTTATTCACCTCACCCACCTTACTTAGTTGATCCACCTTTTGCTTGAGTGACTGCTTTAACCCTATCTGACTGGGGCATTTTTAACTGTCTCAGCCTGGGGAGGGGCCGATTCGGCCCCCCTCAGATTTCCAAAACTAGATGCTCAAATTTAATGAAATTACATGCATACTATTTCGTGCATGATCTTTTCAGTGGTGGAGTCGGTTTTTCAAAAATTCAATTTCTCCATGCTATAAATAGCAATTCAAAATTTGAAAGTGCATTTTTTACAAATTTCAGATACTTTTTATTGTTGCAAAACCAATCGCTTCGGAATGTTAAAGATACTAAAACATAACGCGAAAATGTTCTATCTGGCATATTTCTTGCTATATCAATGCTAATTTATTGCTTTTATTCATGCATGTATAATAATGCTGTATGAATAGTATTTCAAATTTCAAACATTGAAACAGTAAAAAGTCTTTTTTTTCATCTGCGAGAATTTCATTCCAAATTGGCTATCTATCATTAGCTAGAATATATTATCACAAAAAACCTAAATGAAGACATATACGCAATTATTACAATGATGCGTTTTTCCAAAAGTTTCATTATTCGTGTAAAAAATAAGAAAATGTTCATTATTCTACTATTTATTCATGAGTAGTATATGGAGGATATAAGACTAACACGAATTCAAATACTATCCCAATATCATACTATAAAGAGCATTGATGTTATCAAATCATTAATTTGTGTCTATTATGCAACACTACATTAATTTATTCGAGAAAAAGTTTGAAATGAGAGCAGAAAGTAAATTCCAACGATTTTTAGGCGTCGTAACTAGTTTTCATTTAGCTCGTACGGCGAAAATATTTGGCCAAAATTAAATCTTTTACTCCCAAAAGATGCGCAATTAAAAGTTAGGAAAAGTCACGGAAGGTAGACTTCTCACACAAAGACGTTCAGCTGTGGGATTAAAAAGTATCTAGGGCGAAGCCGAATCGGCCCCTCCCCAGGCCAGATAGGGTTAATGCGTTGAGGCATTCCCTTAATCAATCTCTCAAAATGTATCTGAGCAGCAACGTCACGATGCCAATAATTCAAAATTTTCGTAATCAATTCTTGTTTTGCGAAAAGAGAGTGATAAGTGAGTATTTATGCCGTAGCAGTCATTCAAGCAAATTTCCTAGTGGAATTTCCTTGTTTTCATTGTATTTTTGATTAATAAACTACAACTAACTCATGTTTTGATGTATATTTCATGAAAAAATTTCGAAAAATAAAAAAATATAGAATTGACATTTTTTTCGAATCAATTTGTCAGGTACTTTACTTGGTTGACTCAGAGAAATAGTAGTACGACGTCCTGAAACATGAAGCTGCTTCCCAAAAACCAATTTCAGCCTGTGTTGGAGAAAATTCCATTCTGGTTTTCCGAGAGGTGGGCATGTGTACTCCGACTTTAAAATTACTATCCCAGGAAAGCACGTACATTCTGTGAGGAAATAATAATGTTACAAAAGGTTTCAGCATGAGTTTCATGATATAAGAAATTTGACACTAAATAAGATGTCATAATTCGTTTACTTGCATCTACTTGTGCATGTAGATATACAGGGATGTCTCTCATTAGGCTAAGTTAATTCTTGAAAACAGAGGAGCACAAATCATACACAATTTTATTTGTTTGGTTTGCTTTGCTTGTTTTCAATTATCACTTAAACAATTTAGGTAGTTAATAGTCACATAATTTACTAATCATTTAAGATGATCACACTGAAAATAATTGTACAATAGTCATTCCTCGAAATATGTAGGGTTTATTAATATTACGATTATTGTTTTAATGATTAATTACTACAAAGTATCTACATCTGTAAATTGCTGTTAAATCAAGAATCTTCAAGTTTAGTAAAGTGTTCATATACAATGAAAAGATAACGGGCTAAACAAAGCGATATCGATATTTCTAGATATTCCGATTACTGAGCAAATTCAAATCTGAATTAAATCTTACTTGTATCATCATTATTCAAATAATCCATAAAGCTGTCATTTGTACCATCAGGATTATTCCATTGAAGATCATTGTAAGGTAAGACAATGGATTGAAATAACTCGCTGCCGTCATCATCGAGTCCAGCAGCAATTTGTAATGTATCCGGCGTCTTTTCTATGATCCCTTGGTTCTTGAAAACCATGACTGCAAAATAATGATGCTACATGTTATTATGTGAATTCCACTACATTTGTGATGATTCACATTCCTTCATGCAAAAGTTAAACATCAGTTAACTACTTATTTATAGAATAAGTGATATCGGACACAATGACACAATTACTTTACTATGTGCACATCGCTTTGCCAGTACGATGATAGTGCTGTTCTGTGCGCTGAAGTGCATGGTTTGAATTCGTCTGCTTGGCAAATTCTTTTAAAAATTTAATGCAACCCTATTTTGATGGTTGTAGTCTATGAAATGATAGGATACGTCTTCAGCTTTTAACTTAAGATAGACCTTCTTAGAATCTACAATATATTACCTGGTCGTTAGACAATGCGATTGTTCACGTCTTTCTTCCACTTTTTGGCTCTTGCCTTCCTTCATATCTTTCAAGATGTCGAATATTTTTCTCTTTGACATCCTGGAAATGACAAGCTCAGTTTACTGTTCAGTTGGACTCAAGCAGACCGGTTGTCATTATTAATAGGCTTATGTACATGTAGGAAAATATGGGTAATCAGACATCAGTCTCTAACCAACAACTCCTAGCTTTAGATTTATTAAGTGTTTGTTTCTAACTGATTAAATTAATCTCATTGAGCTAGCTTATTCAATGAAAATGTCTGCTGTTTTGATTGATTGATTAGGGAATTATTACTTCGTAAAAAAGATGTAAAACTTACCTTCGTATAGTTCATCCAAACGTCAATAGCGTTATGAGAAGACGGTCAGTAACGAGCAATAAATCAGCTGACTAGAAGAGGAAGACAATTCAAAATGGTATGCATTTTAAACAATCTGAATTGCAGAAGGACAGGTTGTGATGTCTTTGTATGAGGTCTACAATGACATGGTAGATTTTCATAGATATACAAGTGCAACCATAGAGTTATGTTTGCAAACAAGTATGTTACATTGCAAGCTAAGACACCAAAGCCATGGCTATTGATATGAGACAAAAAGCAAACTGTCTAAATATCAGTCGGATTTGAATTAAAATAAAAGTTTCAAGATTTTTAGACTGGTTAAATTACAATTCTGGTGTGCATGAAACTCTTGCAGTGCAGCCGTCAAGGAAGTATATTTCAGAGTTATATGTCAAGAGCTTCGTTTCCAAAGGAATCTATATCTACTTTGAAAATCTACATCGAATATATTTTTTAACAAAAGTCGACGTCCGGTTAATAATGAAAATTATGGTCCTTCAAGACCGGCTCGGTTGTTTATATTTCATACATATCTTTTGCAAAATATATGTTCATAATAACGCTTACGACAGCTGTTATTCTTCGATGCATGGTATTTTGTTTATGAACAGTCAAGCAAACCGTCGTTAGTCCGATACGACGGTTTGTCAAACAGAATATTCTAATCTTCTTACGTTACTACGGTTTGCAGCGTCTGAGTACATGTGGTACCATGAGATTATGATATCTGATATTCATTGTGAATATTTTTCAATGTATTTTACATCATATCAGCTATAAAATTCAAAATCAAGAAAATTGACTTACGACGGTTTGCCAGACAGACGATTTACCCCTCACGACGGTTTGCAAGAACTGTGATTTACCCTTTTTTGTCAAACAGCTAATTTGACCTTTACGACGGTTTGTCAGACAGGTAATTTACTCTTTGCGACGGTTTGCCAGAACTTGGGCGATATTGTTACTAAGCCAGCTCTCCGTAATGGCAATACTGCCGTACAGTGACAAAACAACCTAAGTCCAAATTTGTGATTTTTCAGTAGAGCAACTTTTGTCAAAACTTTACACGGTGCCCTTGAAGGCGAAAAATTATGACCAAAATTCTCCAGAAAAAATGTTGACATTTTCTGATTTGGCTATGTGTAGGAAGTTGTAAAACGTAAAATTTAAAATCATCCATTGAGCTATTTACGAGAAAATTTAAAATTTGAATTTTTGTAGTAGTATGATAAGTTAAAATATCAAAAATATAAAAAACAAAATTCTCCATAGAAACTGTTTTGACTTTCTGATTTGTCTATGTGTATGGAGTTGCAAGCAAATAATTCCAATACAATCCATCGAGCTACTCACGAGAAAATTCAAAATTTGAATTCTATTACCAGTGCAATTATTATGATAAATTCCTTTTTTTGGTTTCATGAAATAGCTGACTGCATGCAATGCTGCTATTAAAACAGATGATGTTTTGCTTGTACGACTTACATACAATGTTTGCTTGACTAATGTGACTGCTTTGCGTATTCTTGTAGGTCCTGACATGTAGAGTGCATTATTCACCATATACATGTGACATGTATTTTCTTTTTTTATTTGAAATATGCATGCAATTAGCCATTTTTATTTAATTGAATTTACCTTTAAGCTACGCAAGCTGCGTTATGATAGCAACTTCATCAATTTACATCCTATGTACAAGGACTTATATAGTATTTCTGTAAGACATAAATTTCTTTTCTACTTATGCCTATTTTACTGTTTTAAGCTTTAGCTGTTCCTTCAAATTCAAAGACAAGTAGCAACGACGTCAATCTCGTGGAGCATTAAATTCACAATAAAACTAATCTAGTTAAATATCACTCTATCAAACAATATATATTCATGACTGGTAATACCGAAAAATGTTATTTGACAGTAGTATGTAATTCATATATTTTTTTGCTAATCGACTTAAAGCTGTTCATACGAAACACTTACCAGAGGCATACGAATACGGATGAATTTACATCGGGTCTCGTATATAAAACATACCAACAACTCGTATTTCAGTGTAAAACAAACAATCACAGATAGAATAGTTTGCATCGCTACATACCAATCAAATACGAAAGTAAGTGAGATGTGGTATGAAAAACATACCAGATCTCTGTAAACATACCAGAATCTCGTATCAGATGTTATTTTCAAATTGAATGTAATTTTGGTATATGTTTGTATGTAATTTTAGTATCCAGCGATTTGCAGTGTACAATACATTTACGCATCCAATTAACAAATGCAAACCTGGAGGTGGAATTACTTCCAAGAGTATCATATCTTCATGAAAGCCTTGAAGAATAGGCGGATGTGATGCATTGTCAAATTTCTTTGCTTGCGATCGATTACAGCCATCTTCAACATATCTCCAAAAGTTGCTGTTCAAAGATCCAAACGTGCGATCTTCACCTCTTTCATGAAGCTGATTCTTGTGTGCATTGCACCATGAGCACGGGTGGTAGCTACCATGGGCCATTATTCCGAGCAAAATATTCAGCAATTTTAGATCAGTAGCGATGCAGATGTTCGAAGGATTGTTTTCTATCAAAAGTCTCATATTCAAGGATGTCCACAAGCGTAAAACATTTTCGTAGTTTTCTTGGATGTTCGAAACCAATGCAATAATGAAAAGTTTCTTTACTCCGAAGTGCTTGAACTTGTTTACTATTCCTTCACTGTATGTCATGCTAGCTTTTGTTTCAAAATTTCTTGGATCAAAAATTGATAATGTGATTTTGAAGAAACCAGGAGCCTGTTTCACTTATGAAAAACTTATCATAAGTGAATACTCATACTTATATACTTATAACTTATGCTTATAGTGGGTTTCACTCATAAGCATAAGTTTTTAAGTATTTACTTATGAACTTATAAACTTATGATAAGTATAAGTATTCTAGTAAGGAACAAAACCTATACTATACATAAGCATTGAATGAAGGTATACACTAGTTAATGCTTGTATGTCCTATGCTATTGATGCTTTACATGATTATACATGTGAAATGTATAGTGATTGCGTAAAGATTCATTTATTGATTGATTACTGATTGATAACTGCTGATCAGATAGTTAAAAAGTGATTTTTGATACAACTTCGACAATTTTGTGTTATTATTTACATGAAAACTTATTTCAATCGTCATGATGCACATATATCTATATTATCTGTAATTGTGAATATATGCAGATTCATTTATTGATTGATTAGTGATCGATAACTGCTGATCGATTGATCAATGAGTTGTATCTCTAGAATATACTATTCTTGCAGTTTCCATTACATGTATTTTCTTATAGCTTATCATGAAGTATTTATCAACAAGATGCTGTTGCTAAAGTTGTTGATTAACACAAGGTCTCACAATTAGCAACGTACACATGTTAATAATTGTATTACATCTGAAAAAGAGTGTCAAATTCATAAAAATTATACAAAATTTACTTTCTAAATTTAAATCAATTATCGATCACTGATCAATACCTGGTACCCCTTCACCTCTCAATCTGTGTTTCTAGGAATATCTTAAGTATTTCAAATAGTATCATTATTTATTAAAATTATTTGTTTAACTAAAGTACATTCATGAAAATCACATACTAATTTGATTTCTGATCAGTTATTGGTTATTGATCAATCACTCTATACCTCAACAAATGCATATGATCATACACCGTTATCGTCTTACTTAAGTTTATAATTTCATTTTCGTAAAATATATGTGACACATATGCTTAATTCTACAGAAAATCAATCAATTATCGATCACTGATCAATACCTGATACCAATTACTTCTCACAGAATTATATTGCGTAGAATCATTATATTAATTATATTGCACAGAATCAATGGGTATCAATATATAACAGAATTGTTTGATAGACTAAAGTACATTCCATGAAAATCACATAATTCGATTTCTGATCAGTTATTGATTACTGATCAATCACTCCCTACTTCATCAATTAATGTAGATTAGTTATTATACAACGTGATACAACTGTTGGCTTACTTATTTTGATGACTACATTACAAAAATTGTGTCAAATTCTCTAAATTCTACAGAAAGTCACTTTCTAAATTTTATCAATCAATTATCGATCACTGATCAATCTGTTTAGATAGATATAGTGCCGGTATAATTCGTTAAATGTACTCCTAGCATTGAACAACCCATAGAGGCTAAGTCACATTATAGAATACCGAAATGATAGTTCATCAATCTCATTTTGAATAACATAAGTCGTGTTAAAGTGGACTTATGTTTTTATAAGTAACTTATCATAAGCCACTTATAATTCACGAAGTGAGACAAGTACATAAGTTATAAGTAAAATAGCTTAGAAACTTTTGATAAGCCATAAGTGAAAAATATAAGTTTCTTATCATAAGTATTTGTTATAAGTGAAACGGAACATAAGTTTTTAGACTAAATACTTATAACTTATCCTAAGTTTTTCATAAGTGAAACAGGCTCCAGCTCCTCCATCGTGCCCAATTTTGTGGAGCAAATTTGATCCTTGATCAAACATTCTTGCCGATTCGATGTATTCGATCAGATTATCCAATGAATTACATATTACTGCCGGCTTTTTCTCTTTACCCGTAATGGCATCTTTTGATTTGGAAATGAAACATAGCTCAGTTATTTCAAAGAAATTGTCATACTTGCTGTCTATCAGTTTCACGTTAGAGTCCAGATTGCTTTCTATAGGTGAACGTGATGAGTTCACGTATCACGTATCAAGCGGACCGTATGTGCGTCGCTAGTTTTCTGGTCTGTCTTCCGCTCAAATTCATTAACACTTGCATATCGGAAAGGCTCTGAGAACTAAACTGCGTCATTCTTGCATTGCTTTCTGTTGTCGGTGATAGGCAAAGCTTCACAGAACTTCCCGACGTATTGCTTAGATCTAGCAATACTTCATCGTTGTCAGAAGCTCTCCTCTTCTCTCTAATGACTTTTGAGGCAAACCTTTCAGCAGTCTTTGGTGAACTTTGGGATGTTAAAACCCTAGAACGTACAAAATAAATTTCTACGACTTTGGACAATGAGGTCATTTTGACTCACTTTATTTTTCGGTTTATAATACTAATGTAAATATATTTATTTGTTTAGTTATGTTATTTAGAACAAGTCTTTGGTTTAGAAGGGATATAGGCCAACAAGTAGTTCATGATTTTTTACATAGACTATATCATATTGGCGACCATTTCCAAATCAGGGTGCTGTGAAGACTCCTAAGACTCCGCCCTTGTCTCGAAAAAATCAAAAAGATATATATCAATTCTAAAACAACACTCTTAACTGTTGGGAAAGGTTCGTATTCGAACAATAAAAGATACATAACTCTCAACACTAGGCTAAAAAAGCAATACGATTATATGTGAAAACGCGTTGTCAATCAGAAATACACTTTGGACACAAATGCACCATACGAGATACATGTTTTCCGCAAATCCATTTTCTGCAGATGTCACATTGATTTGATGTTCTGTTTCGATTTCTGACATCACACAATTGACAATTGGCCCATTTGGAAGAATCTCGTATCCGACAATTGTTATCATCCACTGCGGTCAGAGCGCGACGAACTGCGGGGTGCAAGGATCTTGCTTGGGCACGTTCTTGTTGATGTGGTGAAATCAATGTCAGACTCAATTCGTATATGAATTGGAAACGTGTTTGCGAGCTGCGACCGATATCACGCCATAAAACAAAAGCGTTCAGAGCAGAAATGTCGATTATATTGCAGAAAACTGCAAGTGGCCACCGTCTCGATGCCATTTTTGTCGTAAAATGACGCAACATCTGGTCCACAGTGTCCACACCACCTTTGAACTTGTTGTATTCCAACACGATGTGGGGCTTCCTTTTGAGCGATTGATCAACAGTGTCACGAAACTTACACGATGTCAAGAGAACAACAACCTTGTTTCTTTTTGCGACATAACTCACCAAAACGGCATCTTTATTTTGATGGAATGCAAAAATTGAAGAATGAAGAGGGCGATTTTTCTGAACAAGTTCTTTCGGAATTTCAGTTCTGTGCGTTCTGATAGTGCCCAAAAGTGTCATGCCTCTTGCACGCAACGTGCGAGCAAGTTTCAAAGAGGTAAAAAAGTTATCCGTTACCACTGTGCATCCACTATTTGTGTAATCTTCTGTCAGTTTCTGAACTACTGACTCACCCAGAGAGCCATCTCTCACCTCATTTTCCATTCCAAGATACGGTTTTACAGACAGTACAAAATGATTGGAGGAATCAGCTGCAATCCGGAACTTTATTCCGAACTTAGAAGGCTTTTGTGGCATGTATTGCAAGAAGGGACACCTGTTTCTCGATGGGAAAAGTTGCTCATCAACAGTTATGCATTCATGAGGCCAATAAAGCTGAGCAATGTTATTCTGAAAGAGCGTAAACATTTCCCTCACGGCAGCAAATCTGTCGTTGTGATATCGTGCGCTACGAGCTGCTTTATCATCAAAGCGCAGGAATCGTAAAATTGTCTTGAAGCGTTGAAATCCCATGGTGGCAGGAAAAATGGGTCTTCCATGCTCTTGATTCCAAAGGCTTTGAGCAGGTTCTTTGACTCCTTGGTAAATACCGCGTAAATACATCAAACCAATGAAGGCACGCATCTCAGTAACAGACACTTTTACAAAGGAACTGGACAATACACGTATTCCTTCTCGATTAGTGGAATTTGTGATCAGTTGTAAAATTTTATCATCCATTATGATATCCCATGCGTTCTCCAGATTGTTAATTCTTTGTTGCGCAAACCGAATTGGACCACCACTATTACGACGAATATCCGCACTACGATTGCGACCTTGATTCGCGTGAGGTTTGAGGTACCATACATCACCAGATCTGGATACAAAGTTGTCTTCTGCAGTGTTACTATCTTCTTGATCACTCAATGTCTCATTTTCACTTTCACTCGATACATTTTCCTCGACGACCATCTCCTCATCGGATGATTCGTTTTCTAAAATGTACGATTCGGCTGGCAAGTCGTCATTCTCTTGTAGAAACAGTGCTGCATCTTCCGCCGTGTATCTTCGAAGAGGCATGACTAATCAAACAATGCAACTGCTTCAAGTTAAAACCTGTTAACGCTGTGCGTATTTTTCTCACGTTAGGTGCTATTGATTATTTTCCCTGCGTATCGAAATTGTCGCACTGATTCAATGATTAGCTGCTCCCCTTCTTATTGTCACAGACATGTTAGTGTTGTCACTCCAATGGCTATTGCTTACTGACGCGCAGCAGCTTTTTATAGAAGACGTCATAGTTAGCCTGTAAAGTACGTGTTGTTCACCCGCCAAGGGTTATGTTGGTATCTATGGTAATTCTACAGCTATGATACATAGATAACTGAAGATAAATAGATCAAAGAAGAATCGAATGGTAAAATGAGTCAAATTGACCTCAATGTCCAAACTCAGTAAAACGATCTCCAGACGTTATCAGAAATAATTTTGACCTCAGTCCTTTTCATCATATGTTTGGAAGAATATAATAAAAAAAGTCAAGAAGTTTTAGCCCCTGAAAATTGGTCATCTTTGTTTTAGAACCAATCAAAATTTGAAATGAGTCAAAATGACCTCATTGTACGTTCTAGGGTTAAAGCAAATAAATTGTCATATATATCAGCTTTGCGACATCGATGGGATATTCCTCTTCCGATATAACCCAAGCAGAGAGGACACAGTACAATCGGTGTTGGTTTGACTGGACGTTGATCAGTTGATGTTGACGGCCTGCCAACACGGCTTTTCTTCAATCCGAAATTGTTTACTGAACTGATATTGCTTCTTGCTACTTCGCTAACGGTACATGTACAATAATCTGGCTCATATGTGCGAGTGGCATGCGTTCTGGCTAGGGAGGAATAGTCAAACACTTCTATGTTAGAGCCGAAGTTTTGCTTTGCATACTGTTCCAATTTCAATCGACACGTTGAACAAATCGCTGTGGGGAGTCGATCATCATTTAGTTCGTTGCCAGTAAAAATGTACTGTTTAATCAAATCATGTATCCTTGATGGAATTTGTCGTATTTCTTTAGCTTTGTTCATACACAGGATGCAAATGACTCGACGACATTCCTCGTGTGACATAGGGGAGGGTGAGGAGAGTTGGCCACTGTGGAGACTTGGCCACAGTCGAGATCTCAGAAAGTAATCGTCGGAGAGCTAATCCATTTGGCGTTTCATTATCACCCAACATGCCTTGCTCGACGACGGTAATTGGATACTGCTGTCGATCAATGGCCTTGTCTACACAGCGTTAAGTTAATTTCAGGTCGGTTTTTGTAATTTTCCCATCATACTACGAAAGTCACGCTGTCGGGTGCACACGGTCGGAATACTCACAACTCGTAAGTGTTCATTAACTTGTCAATGGCTATCGATATCCAAACAAAGAAATTCCTCAACTTAAAGGTAGACCAACATAATATTAAGAATTTAATGCTGAGCTATCATGTGGAGAGTTGGCCACCTAAATGGCCGAGTCTCCCCATGACGATCTGATGGTGGCCAACTCTCCTCAATTATTTTTCTGATGCATGAGCATGCGTTTAACAAGAGGAACATAGATGAATTCTTCGACAAGCTGGAAGAAGTTATCCAGGCATCCCAACTCCGAGGCAAACAGATCTACAATCTTGACGAAAGCGGATTGACAACTGTCCAGAAGATGCCAAATGTCATTGGAAAGCGGAGAGTGAAGCAGGTGAGGCAGATAGCGAGCCGAGAGCGCGGAGAAATGGTGACCGTCTGCTGTATAGTTTTGGCCATTGGAGAGACTGTTCCTCCTGTCTTAGTCTTTCCTCGAAAGAGATTTCACGATCCAATGATGGCCAATGCTCCGGTGGGAAGCATCGGTTTGGTAACTGGCAATGGCTGGATGAATTCCGACACTTTCGTGAAAGTTCTGAAGCGCTTCAAAGCTCATGCTAGGCCGACCCCGGACTATCCCGTTGCTGATAATGGACAACCACGAGAGCCATCTGTCACTTCCTGCCCTCTCATTTGCAAAGGAAAGCAACATTCACATCCTTACTTTAGTGCCGCATTAGTCACAGGACGCAGCCTCTTGACAAGAGTGTGTTTGACCCCATGAAGAAATTCTATAACGCAGCAGCAACTTCGTGGATGATGCAGAATCCTGGACGTTGTATCACGATGTACAATGTATCACAATTTGTACGAGAAGCTGTACTGAAAGGTTCGACTCCTGCAAACATTCAATCAGGATTCAAGGCAACTGGAATTTGGCCATTCAACAGACACATATTCGATGAAGAGGATTTCGCACCGACATCGGTTTTTACTGGTCCACAAACCTCCAATTCCTCCGAGCCTCCTCTGATGTCATCAGCTGCTCCACAGACCTCCAATTCCTCCGAGCCTCCTCTGATGTCGTCAGCTGCTCCACAGACCTCCAGTTCCTCCGAGCCTCCTCTGATGTCATCAGCTGCTCCACAGACCTCCAGTTCATCCGAGCCTCCTCTGACGTCATCTGTTGCTCCACAGACCTCCAGTTCCTCCGAGCCTCCTCTGATGTCATTAGCTGCTCCACAGACCTCCAGTTCCTCCGAGTCTACTCTGATGTCATTAGCTGCTCCACAGACCTCCAGTTCCTCCGAGCCTCCAATGACGTCATCAGCTGCTCTACAGACCTCCACATCCTCTGATGACTTTGTGTCACCATCAGTTTTCAAAGGATATCCGAAGGTAAGCGCTTGAACATTAGGACAGTAGGTAGAATTGTAAAATATAAATTACCTGGGTAAGCAAAATATTTTTACGTGTCGTGCTGTAGTTTTGCACATTAATTGAAAAATAGACTCAAACACGCAAAATATGACTCATATAATTCGTGTACTAACTCATGTTGCTGAAGCTAAGCGAAGAATGTTTCTCTTAATATCTTTTCAGGCGATTCCAGAACGCAGATATCGACCCAAAGCCATGTGATTGCGACATCAGATAGTGAGATGAAGCGAATTCAAGAAACGAAGTCTGCATTGAGGGGTGTCAAGAGATCTAGCACCAAGCAAGGAAGCGGATAACCTACGTCTCAAGGAATCGCATCTCAATCCTCAATCAAGACCAAAGAAAGAGCCGGGCCGAAGAAAACAGCAAAGGCGAGAAGAACTGAGAGCTGTCCCATTTGCAGCAATTCTTATGAGTCCTCTGGACTTGATGGTTCTTGTGCAGCTCATGCGAGAAATGGGTGTGTGAGGAGTGCTTTGGGAATTGTTTGTGTCAGGTGTGTTTGTTTAGTTCTTTGTGATTGAATCTCACCGGAGAAAATGATGTCGTGATCCAGAACCTAGCCTACATGTAAACATGGTTGATATAACCAATGCCACTTCTAGTTTTGCTGTTTTTAGAAAACGCATGCAGTGAGAATGACATTATAGTATGCAACGAGATGGCACCAGAGACTGATCTTTTTATATTTTTAGTTGTTGTCACGTGAGTATCGAATCACAAGGCGATGTGCCTGTGACAGAATTTTGCGATTTTTGTTTGTATTTTTTGTATGCAGCATAATCGAGATTCGAGATGATGACCGATTAGTCTAAATATGGTTTTTGATACAAAAGGCTGGTATTTTTTGTGATCTTTTATAATCATAGATCTATAGGCCTATGGTCCAAACAAGTATCGATCAATATTTTATCATGGAAATTAGGATAAGTCGGACAGGCCTGATAGGCCTAATTTGGCAAAGAATATGAAGCTATGAGCTCAAGTCTTCTCTGTATGATATCATGGGTTATTTTGTGTGTTGATTATATCATGTTATAGGTGCAATTAATGCACATATAACTTGTGTACTAAAATTTATAAGTGGCCAAGTCTCCACAGTTGAGTGGCCAAGTCTCCTCTACCTGTGGCCAAGTCACCCCAAGTTTGTATGTAATTATAAAACTGAAATTAATCTATCTTGTAGTGATCGTGAGAGGTCGGGCTAATTGTCCTTTTTATGTAATACGCTAGTGCATATGTAGCAGAAGTTTCAAGTCAATCCATCCATTAGTTTCTGAAAAAACTTTAAAAAAAGCAAAAATCAAATCTGGGTGGCCATGTCTCCCCAGTCTCCCCTACGTGTTGTTCGATGGGCCATGATTGTTCAGTTCAATATGCAGATACGGTCGTCGTACAATGTCCTCCAGAAGTCAGAACAAAATGGTCAGGAAAGATAATGACAGCAAAATGACAGAGGCACTGCGCTTCTTCAATCAATTAGTGAACAATGAATCAATGGCGTGAACTCTATGCCGCAACAATGGAAGGACCAAGTTACATGTATTTGCGCAGCTATCAACCATTTTGAGGGAACCCGTTGAAAACGATGAGTTTTTCAAGATAAACTCTGTATCGAAACTCATCGTTTTCAACGGGTTCCCTCAAAATGGTTGATAACAGTCAGATCCCGTTATTTCATGCAATTTGCGCAGCTGTTGATGAATCATGCCGTGAACATTCCTTTGCCATTTTCAATACAAAGAATGATCAGAGGTAATTTGATATAAACAAACTTGAACAATAACACGATCGCAACGATGAAAATGTTTTGATTGAATCGAATTAAATTCTACATGATGAATTTACAAGCAATGAATTATTATGTCGTCCATGATGATGAAGCACACAGCTAGGATGCACACATACCGGCAAATGTAGGTCAAGTAAATTGTGAACACATTTCCACTCTTGGATCGCTTTGAGACAAGCAAAATTGTATCGCACATGTGCCATTTGAATTCACAATGTCATTTCAGCTTGTAAAAATTGATATCCCAATACTAGACATTACATCACTATATACTAGATATCTACGAGTTCATGCACAACTTAGCTTTAATCGAAATTTCGTGAATAGTTTTCCTACAATTTGCAATATTGCAATGTGTTATACTACTTGGAAATTTGAATTTTCTCGTGAATAGCTTGATGGATTGTATTGGAACTATTTGCTTGCAACTCCATACACATAGATAAATCAGAAAGTCAAAACAGTTTCTATGGAGAATTTTGTTTTTTATATATTTTTTATTTTAACTTATCATACTACTATAATAATTCAAATTTTGAATTTTCTTGAGAATAGCTCGATGGATTGTTTTAAATTTTACGTTTTACAACTTCCTACACATAGCCAAATCAGAAAATGTCAACAGTTTTTCTGGAGAATTTTAGTCATAATTTTTCGCCCTCAAGGGCACCGTGTTTAATGCAGCAAAAAATACTTGATCACAAATGCCAATATTTTACATATAGCATGTCTATACTAATACTAGTTATACAAAAATAGTTTGC
>CAJQUW010014220.1:0-72181 GCA_907163375.1 Prostheceraeus crozeri | reverse complement strand
AGTGCGTTTACGTTGAAATGATTCGCGCACTTTATCTACATTGTCAGCATTTACATCTACTGGTCTGAGTCCAATAGAACGATGGATAGAGTGATTGTAGGCATGGAGTGTATCTTGTAGAACCTTTGTCCAATTTTGTGTCAAGTTGGCAGTAAAATGTCGCCACAAGCGATTTTTTAATGTGCGATTAAAACGTTCAACGAGTGCAGCTTTATAAACACTCTTTACACTAAACAACTCAATGTCATGCCTCTCAAATAATCTTGTCACATGTTTCAAACTCTTTTCCTTGATCACTCTGAATTCTTTTTGGAATGCGACCTTCTCGAAAAATTGTTTGGAATGCTTTTGCTACTCCTTTCCCTTCTTTAGTTTTTAAAGGTTGAGCCCACGCATAACGCGAGAAAATATCAATGACGGTTAAAATAAAATTATTGCCCGAGTTATGTTTTGAAATGGAGGCAACATCGCACAAATCTGCTTGCCACTGTTCATCGATGTCATGAACAATATAATGGCGGGTGCGGTACTTCTTTTTCGCTTGTTTGTGGAGTGTATAGGTAGCCTGACCCTTTAACCATCGTTTCACTTGTGATTGTGGAAGACCACTCGCTTTTGATAATTTCTTGATAGATGCAAATCCTGCCGGATGTTTTACATCATAATAGATTGACTTCAAACGTTCAGTCGATGACGGCTGACTCTTTTTCCTCCTTCTCATCTTTTTGTTTTCTTGCCTTTCTACATTTACAACAAGTGCAGCATTTAGCTTTAGCGGTTTTGCGATCGTGTTCACATTGCTTAGGGGTTTCATTATGAGAGCTGGCGCAGCAAGTGCAAGTGACAACGACATTCACCTCTGGCGGCTCATTACATGGCAAGCAACACATCTGCTTCATATTAATAGTCTGAGAACATGCATTTCCTAGGAGGAGCTGTTTTACGTTTTCCTTTTACCAGTTTTAGTGATGATGTAGATCTACGTCGAGTTCTTCCTCTTGTTTGCTTAGTGAGTGTGGGAGGGGATGTAGCAGGTGACGTCTTAAACCAATTTGTTGGCATTTTCATCGCCTGAAGCATTGGAGTAGTAACCACTGTTGAATCAAGTTCTTTCAATGTCTCATTATTTAAAGCAAATTTTGGCACATTATGCTTTTTCAATAGTTTAAGAAAGTATGACCAACCAGGTGGAACATAGCCCTGACGGCGCTTTCTACGTGTTGCATACTGAATCAAGTCTTCATAACGTGAAGCATCAATCACTTTATTTTCATCTGTAATGATTTCTCCTCTATCATTTACATTGAGATGGGGTTCAATACTGTTGAAAAGAGATATGGCATGTGCGCGAGATGCTAAAGGTGTAGCAGTCGATACAGAGTCACGCATCTTATTCTTCAAGTTTTTCAATTGCTCAACAGTTTCCGATTGTAATAATACAGCACGATGTGGATCTTTGATGTGAACATTTTGCTGATAATCTATTTCTTTCCTATACATTTGATTTGCAAGAGGTTGCTTTACTTGCTGCATGGCAGTCAATTGTACATATTCATCCTGAGGAATAACAATCATGCGAGAATAAGAACTCATAGTTTGTAGATAATCATGGGAGTTTTCAAAATATCACTTCGAAATCTAAATTCTTCCGGACACTCTTGCGTAAAGTCAATGAATAAGTAACCGTATGGTTTTTCAGTAGCTGCTTGAAAAATTTCAATTAAGGCTTTTGATCCTCTGGGTGCAACTTGTCGCGCTAAAATTTCAAATTGACTTTTATCTCGCGGATTCTTGAAAATAGCATAATAGTGTGTATTCAGGTTTCGTGTACGAGCTTCTTTTCCATCAGGAAACAAATTTTGTGTAATATAGATGATAAAACACCTTTTATGGTGTGCTGCGCGAGTGAACATATCTGTAACATCTTTTGAATTCTTACTTTCTTTTAATAAATCATCCAATACAACAACATCATTAGACTGAAGTTTATCCACTGGAATAATTCCTTCATGTCGAATAAAGTTGCGACTTTGCAATTCCTGAAACAGCGACGGTTGATAAATACCATAACACCAAATCACTCGATTGATAGCTTCCTTAAACAACTCCCTTCTTTTATCCAATAAATTCAGCGTGAAAACAGTTTTACCTGCATGAGATGGACCTGATACAGTCAGAACTTTATCACATTGAAGTCTGAAATCCATTTTATTACTTTGAGACTCAACATTTGCATAATTAACGCTTAGAGCCAAAGATATTTCCCAATAGGTTGCCCACGGCAGGAGCTATCATTGGAAGTATTGCTGAAAGGAAACCGCCCTTTTGTGTTAGAGTTTTCCTCTTTCTTTGAAGGGCGACTTTAGGATTGGAGATGAAACGCAATTTCGTAGCATATCGCTTAAGTAACTTTCGTTGTTTTGGCGCTAATTTCTTCGTCCTCAACTTCCTCACATGAGAAATAATTTCACAAATGAATTTATCGTTAGCATGTCGTATAGCATTGTATCGCTGATTTGCTTTCATTCGTCGGAGAGCTTGAATGGCTGAAGAAAACTTTTGACTTTTACGTTTTGTCATTTTACGTTTCGCCATTTTCCGTGTTAGTCTTTGCTAAAACCTATCTTTACCACATTTGCATAGGTACTAACTATTGCGACATAAGTGACACTCGAAATGAGCAATGTCACAGTGGTTACATTGGCAAAGTTGAATGCAATTACGTATGAAACAGCGTTGACAAAAAGCATGCTTACATCTCTTGAAGATGCGCTTTTCATTTCCATCCTTTCGCTTACATACATCGCAACACATAGTTTCACCGTTACTGATGTCTATAGCAAGTCTTTTTGAAGATATGAATTTGCTAGCCTTTTCTAAATAATAGACGCATGTACAGAAGGAATATACTTCGAGAGTGAGCAGACATAGCTCGAAAACCAGTTGTGCTACAATCAAGTACCACTGCATTTTTCTTTATGGAAAGTTGAATGTGAATATCTGAAATCGCTTCAATCACTAGACTGCTACCATGATGGTTAAATGCGTTAAGACGTTCAGCAATTTTTATCATATGTCTTTTAAAAAATTCTTCGGGGTGATCTACCACTTCCATTGAATAAGAAGCAAAATGGAAAGAGCGACTTTCCACCTCTTCCTTTCCAAAATGACTAAACTTAATTTTCGCAACTAATCGCGCCATGACAATGCTATCAGAGAATGTATTCATTAACTCTAGAAATAGAGTGCTAGCATCATCGACCACTGCTTCGATGTCGGTCTCATCTTTATGAAAATTTATCACATAATCTTGAACAGCTCCTTTTAAACTTTGCCTATGAAAACGTAATGTTCCGCAGTCGTTTGAGAAAGACATGATCGCCCTTTAACTAACCCATCCATTGCATGAAAACAACAACTCTTCTCATAGTAACATTTATTGAATAACGGTAACAAGCATGCATTATAAATCAATGGTTTGAAAGAGATAAAATAGATACAGCTGATAACTATCATATAGCGAGCAATGATAACCATACAGGACTTTGGCAGTGTTGAGGTAAGGAGGAAAGAAGCATTGGTTATGAACGTAGCTACTACAACGAACAGACAAAATAGGAACACACAAATCCTTAAAACGTTTCGTAACTTCATGATAATGTTGATTCACTCTACTATCCCAAGGCGGGAGCAAAATATCATCAATGATTAGATTGGGAAATACTTTCCTCTCCTTACCAGGATTATTACAAAAGATGCGTATAACATTGAAAGCAGCTAACCATCGTTTAAAGTCTATAAGAAGAGCACTTTCACAAGAAAAGCCATAGTCTTGCAAATATTTCAGATTAAGTCCATGAATGTGTTTTCTCGCCCATTGATCAACATTGGGATCGCAGTTGGCATGATGATGATAGACACTAACAATCTGATATGTCCAATTGTTCATAGCAATAGCACTGAGCTCCTGTACAGGTTCACCCTCACAATCCATAAAAATGATGATAGAAGCCTAAAACGGAAATTTACACATCTAAGGAAACGTTCTATAACATATTACAAAATGAAGAATTACATCGATGCTTTTCACGACAAAATACACAAATGATATGATGGCAACGAAGAAGTAAAATGTATCTAATAAGACCACGTCTACGACACTCAAAGCACATAAGCGAATTGTCATAGGGTAGAGTTAGGAAAGGACTAGCAATTCTCCTTCTTTGATTTGCGTTTTGATGTAGCATTCTTCTCCGACTTGCGCTTCGTACCACTGCTGTTAAGGATTTGATCAATTATGTCGTCCACGTTGGGTGGTTTCGGAATATATAGGATGGATTCCATATGCATGGAGAGAGAGGCTATTTTATTATCTTTGTGTCGACCATAATATAGCCCATTCACTTTGAAAAGGATATCCCAAGTACCTTCTCCGAGCTCATCGCATCTGATGGGTATTGACTGATCTCCATCCTTCTTATAGTAAGTACACCAATGTGATACCGGTAGGCAAATGTGATTACCATCCCAAATCTTTCTATAGGGAGTATCCTTGTCATCTCTCGCCTTCCACTCTTGAGCAAGAGGAGTAGGAATGTCCATATTTAATGTCACGTACTCCTCAATAATATCAAGTTGGTGGCGAATGTACGGACTCACGGGGATCAGTATGTAGTCCCCATACTGATTGTGCATTATCTTGACATCCGTGGAAGGGAGCATTCCCGTTTGGAGTACTACGCTATGATCATCATAACGCAAGGCTTGTTTAAATTTACGCTGAAGCGGTGTAGGATTATGTACCTTGGATGTTTCTTCCACTGGCCTCAGTTGTAGATGATCTGACCGTAGCGAACCTTGTATCGTTTGACCGCCATTTTGTCCTACTAGTGCAGCAGATGGAGTAGATGCCTGAAAATGAAAAAAGATTGTATTAAGTTTACGTTCAAGGGAGGAGAGGGAGGGAAGTAGCGACTTACCATTTTAGTTGGATAATAGAACAGGGAACTAGAGAGAGAGAGAAAATGTGCGTCCGTCACTCGTATGATTCAACGATGGAATGATTCTCACTGTGGAAGGCTCGCTATTTATACAGAAATGCTTGATCCTCATTGGACAATAACATCAAGCTGATTCCAAATCTGGCCTCCGTTTACCCATCCGAGCCTTCGTTTTGAAGCTACAGCCCAAAACGTCCCAAATTCTAACTCTGTCGTTTTTCGCCAATGTCCCAAAATCTTAAATGGCGTCTCACATCTAAACGAAGACAGATAGGAACAAGCCGATTCTTTCACTGAATTTGTCTCACTCTTAGCTTTCAAACGAGCTATCGCACGACAAAATCCGTCCACTAGAAGCCAAAATCGAAGCAAGCTGTCCAGAGGGGGGGGGAGGTCAGTGAAATTTCAGAATTTGATGAAAAATGGTTTGGTGACGGTCCCAGGTCGAAATTCCACACTTTGGAAAATTTTCAAAATTTTACCCATACAAAGTCACTCTGACACTTAGGATTTTTTCAGGTAAGCGAGCTCCGACCTAAAATCTTGTAACCGCTCTAACTTTTGAACGAAGACAGATAGGAACAAGCCGATTCTTTCACTGAATTTGTCTCACTCTTAGCTTTCAAACGAGCTATCGCACGACAAAATCCGTCCACTAGAAGCCAAAATCGAAGCAAGCTGTCCAGAGGGGGGGGGGAGGTCAGTGAAATTTCAGAATTTGATGAAAAATGTTTTGGTGACGGTCCCAGGTCGAAATTCCACACTTTGGAAAATTTTCAAAATTTTACCCATACAAAGTCACTCTGACACTTAGGATTTTTTCAGGTAAGCGAGCTCCGACCTAAAATCTTGTAACCGCTCTAACTTTTGAACGAAGACAGATAGGAACAAGCCGATTCTTTCACTGAACTTGTCTCACTCTTAGCTTTCAAACGAGCTATCGCACGACAAAATCCGTCCACTAGAAGCCAAAATCGAAGCAAGCTGTCCAGAGGGGGGGGGAGGTCAGTGAAAATTTTTTCTCTCCGATTTCGCTGGAAACATCCTTCCTAACCCAAAATTTCACGTAGATTCCGAATCTGGCCTCCGTTTTCTCATCCGATGCTTCGTTTGGACGCTACACACCAAAACGTCCCAAATTCTAACTCTGTCGTTTTTCGAAAAATGTTGAAAATTTTTTCTCACCGATTGCCTTGAAACTCACCCTACCGATGCAGAATTTCACGCTGAACACGAATCCGACCTCCGTTTTCTCATCCGACCACTCCTTCCACTCGAAACAACCCATTTTACAACCCAACATTCAGCACGAAAAACATCACACACTATAGCCTCAAGACTAATCCTGGCGGTCGCCCAAGTCCACCACGACACTCAGACCCAAAGCACCACGGCGGCCGACCACGACACTCTGCCGTTCCAGAGGGGAGTGGGAGGGGAGGGGAGGGGGAGGGGAGGGGGAGAAGAGGGGGAGGGGAGGGGGGGAGTCAGCGATGGCGGCCATCTTGCGCTATCTGGTGTTTGTCACTTCCTTACTACTTAGAGGGACATAAGTAATGGTTCACGAGAGGGCTCACGGAACACCAATTTTAAGGCAGCGAAATTTGTCTAGAATTCTTTTATTCCGTGCTTTTAGGCGTACATAGAGAGAGATGAGTAGAGATGTACGTAGAGACTGATGCAGTATACCGTACATAATGGCTATGTGTCTTTGAATGGCATGCAATTTCACATGTGAACGTACAGTACACGACGGCATTGTACAACGGCTGATTTGCTTACTGGTATGGAGTTAATTTTTAAACTATAAAATCCGCATGAATAATGAGCAGTGAATAGGCCGAATTAAATGCGTTGAGGCATATAGACATTCATCTGCCCTATTTGCATATCTATTTTTCTTGAACTGAAATACAGCATTAACATGGAGTTTTGAGGGCAACGTTGTAAAATAATGTACAGTACTACATTGTTGCCCGAAAAAATCTATGTTAATAATATTGTGCGTAATTAAAATGGATTGGGCAGCAATGTGATATTGCAGTTCAGATATCTGAACCGCAGTATGTCAAAGGGCTGAGGGCCGTCACGCCCGAAGCCATAGCCTATTGCGGTTCTGAGAACTGAATTGCAATATCATTGTGTTAAGGTCATCTATGATTGACCCGCAATATGCTAAACAGGTATATTGCGGTTCAATATTTTAATATAGGAAGATATACGAACCTAAACACAATGTAAAAAAAAGCGGTCAGCACTATTATGAATACACGTAGATATACGCTAAGTGAAACTTCTAAAATATCTTTCACATGCATAGATACAGATTATCATCATTAAGAGATGCTTTGTTGCCTTCTTTTTCCCATATTATACCATAGCTAAATTACGCACACAATAAACAGTTTAAAAGATAAATATCCACAAGCATTTGGGATTAACGCAGCTCGAACTCTTACGAAGTATTGCATGATTGGAGCGAACTATGCCTATATGCCTCTTCAAATTGTGGGGCTACTCATATTTCTATGAAGTTGAACTGCAATGTACAGTAGAGTTGTTGCACGAAAAATGATAACATCAATCGAGTCCGCGATAGCGGACTCGATTGCTGTGCAAGGTTTGAGTACAACAACGCATTGTTATTCATTTTGATCTCTATGATATGATGAGTAAATAAGTAACTAGAAATATCATTGAGCCATAGAATATGAATAGGAAATCATTGGGTCTTTCAAAGCAATACACAAATCACTGCATACAATGTACCATTGTGACAACAGCGAAATCTAAAGAACTGTCAAAAGCCGATGTTGCCACTTTTACTGGACATAAGGATGAAAGAAATGTTCCAAGGCATGATCGTCTATCGGATCTAAGAAAGAGGACTCTTTTTGCGGCTTGGGACTTACCAGGGTCAGTGAGTAATGAAGATAAACGTTACACTGATAAGCCTATGTTTAAAATGGCGTTGGTAAATGATGAGAACAAATCGTTAAGAATGACAGACAGTGGACAAGGAAATCAAGAAAGAGACGATCAGAAGGATAGTGAAAGAATAAAAGCAAGACTTTTCACCTCTTGGGGTGTTTTGGAAATTGACTTATTAGTTTACTTTTTTAATTGTTATCCATTTATCCTATAATCCATTTTTAGCAATAAAACATTCCTACAAATATGGCTCTGATATATAATGTTACATCTCTTGCTGGACGGTAGTGGCCTATTGCTGAACAGTTGTGGACCCTTCTTGTCGTATTTGTTCTATTGCTAAGAGCGCTTTTATCATTAGAGTAATGAAAACATATTATTAGAGTATTATATAAATAGAGTAATATTATTATTTATTAAAGTATCATGAAACCGTAATGAAAACATAGTGATACATCAAAATGAATAACAATGTATGACTGCGAGCATGTTTGAGAGGACAGCAACGACTATGTAAAGACGAGGCTGATAGTCATTGCTGTCCGAATTCAGACATGCTCGCAGGGGCAGTGTAATATGATTCTAGATATATTTATGTACAACGAAAGAGAAAAAGAGAACACGTCAAAGTCAAGGATAAATTGAAAAAAGTCATCAAGTCACGTGCTTGATGATCTCGCTCCGACCAACGCAAGCTTTGGTTCTTTTCAAAATTGCTTTGCCATTGATCTCACCATCGCAACAGACATCCTTGCACAAATAGAAGCAATGGAATCGTGGAAGTCACCTGTCTGTGTTGCGAGTCAGGTCCCTAGGCGCATCACAAATTGCATGGCTTCGTCCATATGCTATCAAGCAAAAGGAGAGGCACTGCCTATTTAACTCCCGGCATTTCTCTATGTTGGTGTCACGTTTCCGAGCTTCTGCAGCTGCTGTGGTATGTTGGACAGTCGTACTCGTTCCTGTTAAATTTGATAGATTGAGAGGATAAAATAGTCACATCAATCGCGGCGGATTTATCGATCGACCAATCAGGCAGCAAACTGTCGGCTGGTCGAGTTTTTTATTGATCACTCAAGCCATTGCCTTTTCTAACAGGGGTCGTAAAAGCGATCGACTGCAGCATTCATACACGACATTTCGTAAGGTATTGTGCAGATTGACGATGTACGTCCTTTTCATTTTTGCTAAAGTCAATGCATGATGTCATGTGGATCAAGAATTGTATTGTATCAGGATGGTAGATACATTTCTTTGAGTTAGCACCCAAGTGCAAGCCTAACCACCGCTTTAATGCTGCAATCATTTCAGAGAAAACACGGTGATGATAGCATGAGAACTGTGATGATCATGAACATAAACAATCTAATGACCACGCATTGACAATAAATGATATGATGATGGAGTAACAAATGACAGGACATTGGAAGAAGAATGCTAATTTATCATAACACAAGTGACATTTGGTCAACCACTGCATGAATCATTGAATGAATGCATCAATCACTACATGAATGAAATTGGAGATCATGAATATTTATCAATGTAAACGGCCTGATATCATATTGAGTTTTCATTTTATTTATGGCATCCGAAAATACAATTCACTCCTATAGTTAATAAATCTTGTTTATTAAGAGATCGGAGCAAGATTTTATGAAATAACATCGTGCATTTGATCAAATGATATATGCATGCAATGCGAAGTAATTTAGATGACAAGGAATGCTACCTGAAATGGAACATGCAAATTGCCGAGCAAACTTCTTTAGTCACTTATGTTCTGGACCTCGAAAAGCGTATGAATATCTCGGCTGCAGTGAATTGACTGAAATCTTGATTGTAAAGTCTCGTCCTTCATTGCAGTCAAACAGTGTTCAGGCGACAGTGTCACATTGCAACAATGAATTTGTTCTGACGTCAATTGCTGCTTTAATGAATTTGCTTAATTACACTACGGTTCCAAGATTTATTTTCTGCAACATTCCATAGAAATCTTGCTTCGTGAGATCAATAAGAAATGGAGTGAATGAATTGCTTTCATCAGATAGCTTAAGGTTCGAAACTGGCACTTAATAAGAATGATGATGTGTACGCTGCTCCAGCCTGTTGTGAAGCAGATCGAAGTCCCAGGCCCCCATTTCTTAATGACAATTGGACCTGCTGCCAGGCATCATTAGTGCATTCTAAGGAGGTGCGTTCTTCTAGAGATCTACGCCTCATTATCAAATATCCGCAAAGGTTGACTTATTTGATTGCCCAGGAAATATGGATCAATCGGCAAAAACCATTGCATCATCGGATACCCAAAGCAATTTGGGATTATACGAATCTGAAAGAGTGCGAAGAAGCTCATTAGTTTTGCTTACCTTCTTTAGGAGAAATTTATTGCAAAAACGATGGTCTCCAATTGGCGAACCCAAAACTTCTAAATTTGGTTGTTCAAGCTTCTTTATATTATCACTCAGAATGCTTTGATCAGCTTTTCTGCATGCTTCACACATAGATATACAGATTGTTTCATAAAAAATGGATCACCCTTAAACATCGCCTTAACTTCAACTTTGTCTAACTCCGCCAAACTTGAACGAATTTCTCTGAAATTTGGAAGATATGTCAGTTGTGCTTACTAATATCATTGTTGGAAATTTCAAGCATGAATATTGAGTTGTTTTCGTGTTATAGATAAAAAAGTAGCAGATAATTTTATCTTCATTTAGCAATGTCACACAAAATCATACCTCACTCTTAGAAAATTACATTTGTTTCCTTTGTTATGTAATATGTTGTTCTACAAGCCAAAAGCTATCAAGCAAAACAAAAATAAAGAAAATCGGTCAATCAGAGCCAGTATAGCACCATTATTCATCAACAATAATGTAACTGCTACATATGATTAACTGGACTTCATGTTCCATAGCTTCCTGACTTCGTTGCGGTGGTGTTGGCAGTACTCCTGATTGCTTTCAGCTAGAAATCTATCTCTTACCGGTTGAAAACAATACAAAGCACAAATGAACAATAACGAGATCGCATTCACAAAAGGCAAAGTGTCAGGGTTTTCTTTGCGAGCTACAAGCAAGCGACTAAATGTCCTTTACACAAATGTGCATCGATGGCATAATGATGATTTTCGACTCTGTCGTAAAGAGGGCTCTGGCCGTCCACGCAAAACATCCAAACGTAGAGACCGCCTAATTTTGAGATTTGTTAAAGTTGATCCAAGTCTCTCGTTAACTGAGATGGCTGCACTATACTCGTCTATTTCTAAGTCACTTCACTATTCGTAGAAGACTTCACATACAGCAAGGAACCATAAATTCTGAACGCTATGTGAATGTTTTACGAATGAACATTGGCCAAATGACAGATCAACTTGGTGATCCATCGACTTGGTTATTTATGGATGATAATGCTACGTGTCACAGGAGTAGTAGAGTCAACTTATGCAAGTCTCAATTAGGGCTTAGGACATTATCTTGGCCAGCTCGTTCTCCTGATCTGAATCCCATAAAAAATGTATGGAGTATTCTAAAACGTAACGTTCGTCGTTCACTGCTACCTACAGATGGCGTATCACAACTTACGTCACTGTTAAAAAGAGAGTGGAGAAAGTTAGATCAGTCAAAAATCAACGATATTATAGAATCAATGCCTAGACGAATTGGTAATGTCATTGACATTAAGGGTAGGGCCACAAAATATTAGCTTCTTAAGAACCGTTACTGTATCATAGCTTATCAGATTATATAAGGACATTTAAATATATTAGGAACATGAAATAACATGAAAAATGCTTTCTGTATCATACTTATGTTTTATTTAGTCAAATTTTAGGATGATCCACTTTTTATGAAACGGACTGTATTAACTTCCAAACTTATCTTGGATGTAGCGCATCGTAGTAGATATAAAACTTGAACTATAGAACCTTTCTGTCCAAAAAATAATACCATCGTCTAAATACCATGTGTGGTGCATCTGCGGTGCTGAACTTCAAATATCGTTGGATGCAGAACTAGAGAAAACAGAACCTTGCTGAACACCTGTCTTGGATGCTAGCTTCCCCATTTGATGACGGAGAATGGGATGTGAAGAGTAACATGCACTGACTCAAGGTAATAATTCAGGGAATTGTCTAGCGCATTCACTAAATAACATCTGACGAGAGACTCGATTAAAAGCATTGATCATGTCAATTTTGAATATCACGAAATCGTCTTCATTCCAATGTTTGTCGATCATACCGTTAATTTATGAATAATTATCTCCATGCCTATTGGACATGCAAATTGACGTAAAAAAAAGCTGTAAGAAGCAGCTCTACTTCTTAGCAAAACCCATGCACTTTTACTTCTTGCTGCAATTGATCAGATATCATTTTCACTTTTCTTTATGGCAGTAGGCCTAGGATTAGTGCTTGCTAGCGCACTGAGTACTTCTACTGGAGCTGATCCTCGTAATAATAAATTTCCAATGATTCCAAGAGACGAATGTAGGGGTGAATTCAAGCTTTCTTCATTCGCTTCTAGAAGATGCTGGCATCTCAAACCTGAAGATCAACATGTTGTGTATCTTGTAAATGTATGAAGTACTTCTGAACTGTTGAAGTCAGGCGATACCTGAAGTACGGGCTAACTTTCGGTGATTGATGGGATATCTGGTATTGGTGAAGATGGATGCTTTTGTAACAGCAATCGCCAGGTTTCTGAGTCATTTTTTGCAATACCTGTTGAAGTTAGTGTCCTTGCTGTCTTCCCAAAACAGTCTATCTTGTTCCAAGGTTGTGGCAGTTTCAATTCGGAGTTCATTTTCTTCGGCTGAATTTCGTTGCTTTTTGCTCACGCTAACGTGAGAAGCACCACAATTAGTTTGTTCCCATTTTAATTGAATGTTACCCTGAAGCAAATTTCGGCAAAATTTCTTGATATGAACGCTTTTGTTTTCTTTCTACTCGCTCACATGATGACAGTGCGCATTTTGGCAACATAAAAAGCGCTTACATACTTCTATAGTGTTATTTGATACTGTGTCTTGGAGCCGTACCGAAAAGTTGGCGGGCTGAAAGGGGTAGGCTAATTGTTTTAACGTTGGACGATTTATTGACATTATAGATTCAAGTGAGGGTAGGGTGATATTTGAGGTAGCATCTGCTCTGCTACTATTAGAGGCTTCAACAGTTTTTGTTAATGCTGTGTAATTCTTCAGGTGATGTCTCTGTCTCGATATTGCTATTATTAGGTTACAGCGACAAATTACTTTTCCGTGGGTATCCAACCATTCTTGCGGAACATATTCCGGCATTACACCATTTACAACTGTTCCATGCGTTTTATCCCACTGGATGATGCATATCGCACAAAGCAACCATATACCGTACATTGGATACCTGCCTTTCTTTGAGGTAACATGGAGGCTGATTGAGTTGACAGTAAATCAGACGGTTCATCCATGGTTCCTCGATGGTAAGAGCTACACTGTGTATTACTTGACGCACGTCGATCATTTTCAGTAAGCTTGGGCTGATCTTTTTCTTTCACAGATGTATCAGATCTGCTGCATTGAAGAGATTCTTCCACAACCTGTTCTAAAATTTGAAGTTTGCATATTTGAAGCAAATTTGGTGGTATCATTTTTTTGCATCGCTTACTCTTGGCTAAAATATCGCATCTGTCAACTATCATAACTTGCGGAATGGATTGTTCTCAGCAATTCATCTGAGATTTTAAATTGTTCAATCTGTGTAAGAGCATTCAACTATCACGTACTACTAAATGGACATGATTCTATTGTGAAATCATTGCGGTCAGGATTATTATGATACATAGGGACATGGACTCTTAGATATATAACACCTGGAATGTCTGCTCAAAACTGCAATGTACAATTGCCGAATAGTGAAAATATAGGCAGCGATGCTTATTTACAGCATCTACAATCATGTGCATGAACAAAAGCAGAAACAAATGAGATTTGTAGGAAGAATTGGATAAGCCCTGTTGATAGAAATTACAGAGTCGACTATTTATTTATTTATTTTTCTACCTGCATTACTATATAAATTAAGTTCGTTTCAGATTAGAATGTTGGTGATGAAAATTCATATCGCTGGTACCGCTTGTCCTTTCATCATTGCGTCACAAAATCTGGGTGCTAAATAGAACATTAATACGAAAGCAGTGTCCACTTGTGCAGGTATCTCTACCAAAAACGTATTTCCAATAAAAATCATCATCCAAGAGGTTTTCAAAATAGTTTTCCCAATTTTGAGGCTTCAATTTTAAGACTAAAAGAGCTGGGATTTTAATTGCTCATCTACAAAAGCTTCCTCGAAAATGCGGCAACATTGAATGCAAATGCAGTGTTCTAAAACTTGGTCGCAACAATGCACCTGGATTTATGATATCAACGTAAGTGAAATTCATACTCGATAAATATCAAATCATGAATGACGATAATTCACATCATCATTGCACAAAGCGGAAGAATGCTTTCAGCACGTGCCGAGGGTTTTCATTTCAATTTTATTTGCAGGATATTCTGCTACATTCTCAGCATCGGATATTGAAAATTTGAAGAACCAACAGTCCAGGTGCTATCTATCCAGGAGTCCATGCATAGAGACTATAGAGATTATGCAATACCCAGATATTGCATTACAATGCCGAGTTGAACGAAAAATCTATGTAAAAATCGATTGCTACATAGATTTAGAGTTCAGAAACCTCATTGGTTGCGAAAGAATCAGAAAATTTGATAATAAGCTAAGTGTTAAAAAATGTAAAAAAATATAAAAAAAGCTAGAGGATTTAGGCTTATCATTTGAAGGGTAATGTATGCATTGCTATTGAACGTAAAATCTATGACAACAAAAATTCAAGATTTTGATCTGTAAAGGACTGAAAGCAAAGACTGATACAATTTCTATGTTGTTCACAACATACCAACTGCATTTCGATGGAATTTTTTTAAAGGGTGTTTATATAGGTGAAAAGTCAGCCTTTAAAAACATTTGCACTGATTCGATATTGGTTTGTCCTGAAACATACAAATTATAGTAGTCATTGCTCAAATTTATGATAATGTTCTACGTATCCCATGCAGCTCAGAACATTAAAGTATGTAAAGTTTGTAATATCTGCGAGTCCAAATTGTAAACGATAGGTAAAATAAATCCAGTCAACTAAGAAAGCTTGAACTATTGACAAAGATCGAAAAGCTTTCAATGGAGAACCTCAGATCTTAAGCTATTTCCGTAGATCTTATTAGACTTAATAATATCGTCGCTCCTCACGCTTCTGATCGCCTAAGAGTCATCTCGTCAACGGCCTCATCCTCTGCCTAGAGCCGAATGAAATGAGTGCCGCTTTAAAGTGGTAGTTGGGTCTACATGTACCACTGTCTGGATGCAACTCAGTATGCCCGGTCCATCCCACGAAGTCAGTGGATCCTTGTACAGAGCTTATTGTCAAGCGGGCTTCAGTACGCATGACATACCATCCCCAGTGACAAATGACAAGCGACAAACACAATAAAGAATATATACAAGGGAAAGTACAATCAAACGAATTTCATCAACAATTTATGCGTTCAAACAAAATGTAAATTATGAAAATAAATGTGAATATTCAGATTGTACGTTGTTGTTCATGAGAAAAGTGTATCATTAATGTGTGATTTTATTTGAGAGCTTCTCCTATACGTGTATGCTTAGTGAATTGAAGGATGGAGAATGGCTGTTCTAGTCTTTCGTGATGCACGCTGAAATGCATTCTCGATCAAATTATTGGGGTAATTCAAATTCAGAAAATTCTTTTTCAATTCATTTAATTCAATAGATCTGTAATTAGGATTGGATGCCAACATTTATATTCCTCTCACAAGTTCGTGAGGAATATTGTAAACAATATGATGGGCCTTAGAGTGTGCAGGTGAACGGCACATGACTCATGCTGTGCGTCGGCGCATGACAAAGTTTCATTTCAAGCTTTTTGTGTTCTTTGCATGCAGTGACATCGTGAAAGTCAATAGTCTTGCTATCGGTAAACCAAATCGCTGGATTCAGATTGTTTAAAATTGCACAGAATTATTATCAATACAGCCGAATTCTAAGAATATCCAGTCTTCTGTTATTTTAGAAAATGTATCTCCATTATGCACCCTTTTAGTCTTTAGTCATCGAATACATTTTCTCTCCCAAAAGCCTCATAAGTAATATCGCACATTTGGCCATTTTTAGTGCCCATGGTACATGGCAGTACCAGATATCTGCAAGCAAAAGTCATTCTCAAATTTGAAGTAGGACTCGTTGCTTTTCAAAAATAAATGCATCGGAGCTAACATGATTGTCTTGGTGAATCCATCATAAAGGATATCACTACAAGAGGAACCTATATTAATCGATCAAATAGATAATTGACTCAATAACTAAGTCATGTGGTATACTGGTATGCCTATAGGGATAAATGACTTCGAATGTTAAAAATATCACATTTTCATTTATAAAATTATGTTTCCTTAACTTTTCTGTAATATCTTGTGTATCTCTTCTATAACTTTTCACCTTAATTCAAAAATTCGATAACGAATGCACTGACATAGCTGGCTGAGGCGGTTGAACTTGAAATAATCGGACGGAATTTTAAATTGATGAGAGGTTCTACATATATTTGATGTAGCCATATTTATCAAAACCGATTTCAATGAGTAGATCCCTTAATTGGCGGAGTTTCGGCAATCCATGAAGGTAAGGTGTCGTGTAATCAAACTTCGTTAACCATTGAAATTCCTTTCATGTAAATCGACAAGAACCCTAAAATCATTTTTTGTATAAATCCTTTAAGTGCAGCATTGTTAAGCTACAAGTATGTCATATATTCCCCCAATATTTTTGGAATTCATTCATCTTTCCATTTTGGATTCTTTCATTTGACATACATATGCATAAGGTGCCCGAAAGCTACATAGATTCATAGTGATAGATCACCCACATTGAATCATAGATTCAGAGAATTATTGATAATCTAACTGCACCTATCTCTGGTTAATCACTCGAAGCTTATTAAAGTTTGTTAATATACAGAGAACTGAGCTTTCTTGACGCAGTCATTTCACGTATTTAATTAGGGAAGTTCGTAAACTAAAACTTGAAGCAAATAATGATTCTATTTGTTTCATCGGCAAATAATACGTATAGGAGATGTTTGATTTCCTTATCTTGCACATTAAAATCCAGCCATTCATAACTAAAGTACATACGCGAGGATCATTTCGACACATTTCATATGCTACCAATCACAGCAATTGGTTATATTTTAAGCAATTCTTTGGAAGACTGAATTGGATACGTGCAATCGATGTCCATAAAATTGACTAAGAAAACTGACGGTGTGACAAATTTAGCACATCGCTGGGATCTTTTTCATTTTTTGTCGATAAGTGTATTTGTGTCTTTTCTATCATCTGACATGAATTCTGCTGCATGTTCAAAAGTTAATCTTGTGAGCATCCTGAAACAACTGCTTTTGGTACTGATCAGCCTGATGTTTTGTCTTGTATTATCACATGTTGTTTTTGGTAAGTTCATCAATTGTTATTCATCATTATGGTCTACACAATTTACATTTCCTAAGCGGTTACATCCCATTATAGATATTTTTGACAAAAAATCCTCCTTTTATAAATATTTTGCGGACTTCAAAAAAATTGACAGAAATAAAAAATACCAAGTAAACATTTCAATATTTGGACTATCTAAAGTGCCCATTATCAGAATCACACTGCCTTGCTTATGAATATTTACTGATCTATATAAAGTTACAGGACAAATTAACTAAATCACCTAGTTAATCCAGGTAACCGAAAATGTTCGTCGGATAATTGTAATAATAAAATAGCCACTATGTGAGAAAATCTCTATTTGCTGGACAACGTTTCGGGAGTCACCTGCTCCCTTCCTCAGGTCACAAGAAATGAATGATGACAAAATCAGCGGCGAATACAATTTACAACTCGCGAAGCGGTTACCAAGTCCGGTTGATGAAAGCCTGAGTTGCTGTTGAACACTTTTGATTGGTTAACCTTAATAAATGAAGATTCAACCACACGTCTGGTTCTAAAACCACTACAATAAGACAAAACGTCGTGCCCATTAAAATCAATAGAATGACCTGTTTGCATACAATGTTGGGCCAAAACATTATTTTCATCAAAATATCTGACAGCTCTCTTGTGTTCATTGATACGAGTAATAACAGATCGACCTGTTTCACCGACATAAAATTTATCGCAGTCTTTACATGGTATACTATACACACCGCCAGGTTTCTTAATACTGTTGTTATGAACTAGGTTTGATTTGATACTGTTAGGGTAACGAAATACAAGTTTGGTACCGTAACATTTAGCCAAACGATGATTACTGGTACAATTTAGAGAAGGTAAAAAGGGTACAGAAAGAAAATTTACATTATTTACATGTACATTATCCGACAAAGGTTCAGGTCGAAAATACGCAGACTTAGCTTTCGATAAAGCTTTGTTTAAGACATCTGGAGGATAACCAAGTTTCATAAACGAAGAAAAAATGAAATCAATTTCATCATCAATAGAATCAGAATTACAAATACGAGGCGCACGCAAAAACTGGCCGCGAGCGACATTTATTTTAACAATTAATGGATGAAAAGAAAAGAAATGAAGATAGCTGTTAGAGTGAGTATCCTTTCTAAAAACAGAAAAACAAAGAGAACGGCCAACCTTCTTAATCAAAACATCTAGAAAGGGGCGTTATGAGACTCATACTCATAAGAGAACTTCAGAGAAGGATATAAAGAGTTAATAAAAGACAAGAATGAATCCAAATCAAAATCATGCGAAACTAAAGATAGAACAGCGTCAACATAACGAAACCAAAGAAGAGGGCTGTTGCCAGCAAAAGTAGGAAGCAACTCGCTTTCTACATGCTCAAGGAAAAAATTCGCAAGCACAAGGGAAAGTGGGTTTCCCATGGCTAAGCCAAAAACTTGCTGAAAATAATTGTTTTCAAAAGTAAAATAATTGTGACTATGACATAATCGAACAAGATCTAGCAGACAATCTACACTAACAGGAAAGTCATAAGAAACGGAGGAAAGACGACGAGACAAAAAATCTATAGTAGGTTGAACAGGCACATTAGTAAATAGAGAAATGGCATCGAAAGAAACGAATTTATCTCCGGGATTCAGAGAGATGTTGGAAATTCTGTTCAACAAATCAGATGAATTCTTAAGATGACTAGTGGAAAAGCAACCAAGCAAAGGGGAAAGAGAACGGGCTAAGGTCTTAGAAAGCTTATAAGATGGCGAATTGCAACAAGAAATAATCAGACGAAATGGACAATTGACCTTGTGGACTTTCGGAAGTCCATAAGCGTAAGGTAAAGAGGGCAAAATCGATTTGAATGATAAAACAAAATTCCTATCTGCAGGGTACTTATCAGCAATTGATTTCAACCCACTATTGAAATTCCTTTGCATAAGAGGCAAGGGATCATTAGAAACAGTGCGATAAGTATCCTGACAGGATAAATTATCCAGCATCTTTTTTACATAATCCTTGCGATTAAGAATGACAATTTTTCCTCCCTTGTCAGCCTGACAAATATGTAACAACTTATTTTTACGTAAAGAAGATAAAGCTGACTGATAGCGCCTTGGGAGTCCGTTAGAAAAATTACCAAGACTATTAAAAATACCGCTAATATGACCATAAATGAAATTCTTATGAAAAGAATCTTTAGAATCGCACATCTTTGATACAAATTCAGGGAAAATCTGACGAGTGTTAGGAAGAGCAAAATTTAAACCAAAACCTAACAGTTCTAATTCAAAATTAGAAAGCACAAAATCGGAGAGATCACGATATTTTCGATGACACTAAATTTGGCCCACAAACTTCTTGAAATGAGGGATCGTAGGAGTTTGTCAAAATGTGACCGAGAACTTTCAGTTTTATGTTTGATCCCATCACGAACATAGCAATCCAATACACACCAGACATCAGGAGTCAAACATCCCTTAAGATGACGGCGAGCTTTTCGAACATTGAAGAAATGGCGATTTGTCTCCAGCTTGGTGTTCGCAATCGCAGAACGCAACACCGAATGCGCCGCGACAGGAAAAGGATTGTTTGGATCCATCTTGTAAGTCCATGACATTGTTCTAGGTACTACTTTCTCTTCCAAACACTTACGGAGAAAGGTAACTCGCTCCTTTCTTGTAAACGCTTTGCATAATGCTCGTTCATATTGCCTGTACAATCAACTCATTCATTGTTTCATTGTACTTCATTGATGAATCAATGAAGGCGAGTTGTAAATTGTATTCGCCGCTGATTTTGTCATCATTCATTTCTTGTGACCTGAGGAAGGGAGCAGGTGACTCCCGAAACGTTGTCCAGCAAATAGAGATTTTCTCACATAGTGGCTATTTTATTATTAAATCACCTAGTGCAGAAGTGATCATGAAGAATGGACACCTAAGTTGCGTTAAAATTACCTACAATTCAGTCACATCGTAGGCTACATCAGCTCGTCTCACGCCATTTGAGAGCATGTTCCAAGCTTTGAAATAACCTGCACTCGTATCAGCAACTGTGTTTGAGATCAAAATGTAAAAATCACATCTTATATAAATCGCAATTTTCAATAACAAATATGTCAACATGACAGTAAATGTGGCAAAAGGAGAAACAGCTTTCTCTAAATTCTTTTGATGTACTAATCGACGAAGTCGATGAAGATTTAGAGAAGTTATGACTTCCAAAATTCATTTCTTTATTGATCGCTTATGATATGTTTACGCCTATAGTGAATGTCATCGTTTGGCGATAACGAGGTCATGTCACACGCTTTTAATATCTATTGACTAAGACAACGATTTTCACGAATGAATGAATTCATCACATTTCTCATCCGAAAATCGCATGTTCAGCGCAGCGAATTTCACATTTGTTATCTACAAAATCCTTTTAGGTTTTTTTTGGTATCTGACCAGAAAAGTTTCATTCTACTTGATAAAAGATTCATGCGACTTGCATGTTAATGTTTCAGTCTTCATCGGTATGCATTAATTTTTACCCGAAAACTCAATAGCCAATGACACCTTGAAAGTAGGCCTATTTCAGCTTCAAAATATTTTTGTTTTATGCATGTGCTGTTGAAAGCGCTTCTGTTATCAAAATTTTTTGTGGCTTTCCCATGGGCGGTTTAAAAAGCCATTTTTGATATAATTTTTCTGTCCCTTGTGCAGCTTCAAAAATGCCAATCTGGAGACCAGTTTGCATTTTCGTACGAAGGCTATTTTCACGTGGAATCATAAAAACACTGTTGCAAAGCACTTAGAAACACGGTCCTGTAAAATATATTAGCAACGCCTAAATACATGTCTAAGAGCAATGTTTCAAAAATTTCCGACTAATTGTTCGCACAATTTTTCCAATCTACACAAAAAGTGAGGTTTTAAAATCATGTTAAAAATCTGCTTTAAAAAAAGTTTTCAAATATTGTTATAAATAAGACATTGAGCTCAAAATTTCATTTTTCTCTCCTTATTGATACAAGATATTCAATTGATATAGAACCCTGATTTACAGTAATAGAGCATATGCTGTAATGGCGTCCATTTTTAATCAATGCCATTAGAAATTTCAATCAAAATTGATACAAAAATTAAGTATCAATTAGAGCAACATGAGAATTATTATTACATTAGCACTGTAGATACTGATTTCTGCAAATGCAAGTTTATTATAGCTTAATTTACTATATCATATTAATATTATATTTATCATATATTTATTATATAGGAAATAGCTATTCAGGTATGCTTACATTTTTCAGCTGAGGACATAGCTCCATATTTCATTATTCTATTTTCTTTTATGATACATCATTTAATACATGAAAAATTAAGGATCGGCTTTATTCTTATTTGCTGCATAATCTCAGCACAGAATTGCCTTAAGTTATTTAACATCACTTATCACTCATTTTCCCATTCCTTGGATGAAATAAGTATGTTGCTTTTAAAAACCTGTCCGCATCACCCATCAGTCTAATTGGACTGTGTAATACCAAATAAAAGATGTCAGTAATGGGCAAAAGACCGTTCCAGGACACCATAAAATTGAAAAAAATAGTATCTTTAAAAACGACATAAATTCATGAATTTGAACCCTTTTTCAGGTTTTTAAGACCTAAATACATGAATTTAGTCCATTCAAAAAGTACCATTTTTTCAAAAAATGGTATTTTTAAAAACGACATAAATTCATGAATTTGAACCCTTTTTCAGGTTATGAAGACCTAAATTCATAAATTTGGGCGGTTTTAAAAATACCCAATTTTACAAATTTTTCAAAATCTCAAAATTTGAGAATTACAATTTTACACCCGCCCTTAAAATCATGACCGTTCCAGGACACCGAAAATCATAAAAGTTAAGAATCTCAAATTTGTGATTGTGACATTTTACTTTGAAAATCATGACCGTTCCAGGACACCGAAGATCATAAAAATTGGTATTTTTAAAAACGTCTTTTAAATCCGTTTTTCAGGTTCTTAAAATATATCATGTGTCTAATAATATTTCTTTAAAAGTGGAAAAAACAAAAGTGGAAGAAACCGCAAGAATATATCCTTCAATATCATATGAACGTAGTTCTACTACCCCCTCCCTTCTAACTTCTAGGGGTCCCTTCTGACTTCTAGGGGTCCCTTAAGAAATTTTTTTATTATAAAATGAACAACATAAATGAGTTTTTAAAATTATATGGAACGCAAACAACTACAAATTTTGATCTAAAGAAAATTGCAAATCAATTAGGAATAAAGAATTTTCATGTTCTAATGAGAGACGAATTACAATTGATCAAAAATAAGCCAACAATAACTATAAATTTCATAACAAATCTTCACACAACAGATGAAAAAGGAGTACATTGGTCTGCAGGTATCTTTAATAAAAGTCAAGATAATTACTATTTTAACTCTTATGGACTTCCACCTACAAATGAAGTCAAACAATTACTTGGCAATGGAACTTATAATACATTTCAAATTCAAGAACCGGGAACTACTTACTGTGGTCAATTATGTCTTTATGTTTTATTTAAATTACAAAAAGGAGTACCATTTCTAGATATTATGTTAGAATTGAACAAACCGTAGGTTCTATGGCTACGCCTAACAAGGGAATTTCATTCCCGAAACGTTAGTTCCAATAATAATGATAATGATAATTAAAAATCACTTCGTTGTAATTCATTTTGATAAAATCGGCCTTTGATATTTTCATCATCTAAATCTTTGATTTCGTAAGTAATCGGATAAGTTTGGTTTATTTTACAAACTTCAAATATTTCTTTAGTCCAATAACCAACAAAGCCTTTTTCAAATTCATTCTTATACTTAAATATTCTAACTCTATCTCCAATCTTAAATTTCGGCTTAAGTTTCTGCCAATTCGGATTACTCTCATTCGAATAATTATTCTCGAATATTTTCTTTCGTATTAAATCAGGGTCGTCAGAAGCATTCTTTGGGGTTTCTTCAATACCAGAATGAACTTTATTATTGTACTCTTCTACAATTCCTGGTAATATCGTCAACCATTTCTGATTTCCTCGCTCAGTAAATTTTTTGAAAATTTTATTTTTTAATGATCTATTGAATCTTTCTATCACTACGGCCTTCCCTGCATTTTCAGTTGAATAAACAGTTTCAAATAGTGGCTGAACGTTTCTGTTATAAAATTCCGACCCTTTATCAACAAACAATTTCCTTGGCTTTCTATTACTTTCTTTAAAGATTTCTTCAAACGCATATTTAACTGATAGACCACTTTTTTTTAAAGGTTTTACCCAAGCATATCGTGTATATAAATCTATAACGGTCAATACGTATTTATAATTAGAATCATTCGGCATATGAATAAGATCAGCACTCCAAATATCATGTTTGTTAAATACTTTTACTTTCAATAAATATTTAGGCCTTCTGTATTCCTTGTGGATTTCGGAGGCATAAGTTCGAGCGTTGCTTTCAGACAGCTTTGCTGTCGTTTCATTTAAACCCTGACCGAATAATATTTTAGCTTGTAAAGCTTTCTTAACAAACATTCTTTCAATTCTTTCTCTAAATATAGGATTTTGAATACTATCTAATTCTTCTATCATCTTCTTATCAGCTGCATGACGAGATCTTAGGTCATGATTTCGATAAGCTAAATCATGTCTATAAGCGGCGGCATCTACTCTATTTATTGGTTCTTCACCTGGTTTCGGATTATTATTCTCATCTAGTCTTATATCTAATCGAGTTCCTGGACCGGTATATGAATGACCAGGAAGATGTTTTTCTTTCGAATATTTACTCCAAATAAATCCAGGAAAGTTTTCTAATGTTTTTTGTATGTCACCTCCAATCTGCTGACAATTTGAGTTTTTATTTTTGTTTAATAGATAATTCAATAAATCTAAATTAGAAATTTTTAATTTAATTAAATTTTCGGAATTTGTAGAATTCATTTTAAAAGATAAAATAAAAGTTTTACCTAATAGAACCAAAGGTTCTGAGGCTTTAGCCGATCGGACCAAAGGTCCTCAGGTTACTAACCTATAGAACCAAAGGTTCTGAGGTTATTACCTTATCATACTAGGACTTAGATATATGCCAGAACCATCTTTAGTTTCTTTAATTTCAATTAAATCATCAACATTGTGGAGAATATTTTTGAGAACTCGTTTTCCTTCATCAACCAAATTTAATTTACTAATAAAATTCTCTACTATTCCTTCTCCCCTAGCAACTTTCTCTAACTCCCTATTATGACGCTTTTTGTTCTTCTAATGCTGCCTTCTCTGATTTATTTTTATTTACTGCTTGGACAATACCAGCTGTCCCACCTGCAACACTTCCTGCAGCTGCTATGCCACCTATTATTAGGGGAATTAATGGGAGAATCCCGCCATTCTTTTCTTCTTGTAATTGAATATTCTCTATCATTGGTTTACTTATGTAATACTTTTTTTGTTAATCGTAATAGTTTGAGGGGTATCTTTGTCAACAATATTACGTAATTTTAATTCAACAGTTTTATTATTATTACTTTTCGCTTGCGACATTTTTAATAAAAATTTTAAGTTACCAAAAATTTTTAATCTATTCTAGTTATCAAAATTTTAAGTTATGAAAAAAAATTAATTAACCCTGGCCATCTTTCCATCAAGAATTTCAATAGAATATTTTACATCTACCAATAAACCATAAGCCATCAATGAAGTTGTGGAATCTTTCTTTTCAATATTAATTGTTACATCACAACCATTTTTAATAATATATTCAGATTGCGCACTTAAATCGAAACAGAAAACAGGATATAAATGTCTCCAATCACCAGGAGTTAATTGTGGTTCAACTCCAAATTCTATACAAAGATTTCTATAAGAATCATATCCTTCCATAAATTGATTATTGGTATCATCGAATCTTAATGGATCAATTGGATATCGGGTTTGATTTAATGAAACTTGTAAACTTCGAATTGTATTAATATGAAAAAGATTGTTGTTCTTATCAAAACTTGGAGAATTATTTCTTTGAAAAGTTAGTAATAAATATCTTGGAGTATTCGCAGTTCTAGTAAAATGCCAGTTAAATCTTTGTTCGGAAAAAGTTACTGAACTAGCAGTACGCTTTAGAAAATTTACTGGAATTGGTTTGTTAGTATTTAATCTTTTTGCAATAGCTGTTTCAATCTCTAAACTAGGAGTAATATGCTTAATCCACCATTCAAGTGTATCAATTTTTAAATATGCTTTTTTTCCAGTCTTTCCAAAAAAGATTAATTCATTATTTGCTGTGCGATGAATTATTAATTTAAATTTTAATTGATATGATATTTTATCATAATCTAAATATCCGAATAATGGAGACAATGACCAATTAACTGTCTGTTTACTTTTCTTGTTAAACTCACGTCTTTCTTTATATGCAGTATTATTTGTTTTATTTAAATGTTTTGCAATATTTTCTACATCTTTCGCAATTCCTGCGGCGTCTGTTCCAGCGTAAGTTAAATCATCTATAATTATACCATCATTATTATCTGGAAACCATCCTACGATTTCATACTTTTTATTATTTTCACCAATTGTTACAAATCTAAGCATTGTATCAATTACACCTGGAGAATCACTTATTGTTTCTATATTTTGAGTTGCAACATCTAAACGCATTTGTGTAAATAATCTTGGAAAAAAATTATTCTCCAGTGCAATATTATCGGTTTCTGGTAATGGTGTTGTAAAATTAGCATCACTATATAAAGAATATTCACAGTGTAAAAACGAATCAGGTAAATATAAATAACTCTGCTGATTATCAACTTCAAAAATTAAATCTCCTCCAGTATTTACTCTACTGGAAGAACAGGGATTCATAGCAATTCTTATATAGTCATTCTTTTTTTGATTATAACTAACACCTGGTGGTTTATCTAATTCCAATTTATTTTCGATAAGCGAAGACATTTTTCTAAAAAATAATTTGACTTTTTGTTTTTTCACACACACAGAAAAAATTTTCTGAAAAAATTTTACTAAAATAATTTTGCTAAAAAAATTTTACTAAGAAAATTTTACTAAAATATAATTTTAGAATTTTGCTAGACCAGCTCCGCTACAGCTTTGCTGGTTAGACCGAAGGTTGCTGTTAACACCATTACCTCTTATTTCTTCAATTGAACGTTTTATGGCTACGCCTGATTTCTTCTTATGTTTACTATCAGACGGAGCTCCGCTCCTCAAGGTTTCCCCCACAGCTATGTTAGCAATTTTGTTTTTTGTTTCCTCTGAAAGTTTTTTTAATTTTTGTAGTTCTTCAGAATCATTCCTAAGTTTACGAATAGTTTCTAGTTGTTTTAATTCGTTTTGAGATTTAACAGCATTTGATATTGCACTAGCTGTACTACCTATAGCAGCTGCTCCTTTTGCAGCAGATGTAATCAAATCTTTATTATTTTCAATTAAGTTAACGATACTTCCAATACAAGAAAAGATGCCAGCTCCTTCCGTGTGAACTGTTTCTCTATTATCATAATGATAAACAGGATTCATACGTGGTTCATGAGCAATTCTTTGATTTGAAGCAAAATGTCTAAGATTGTGTTTATAAATTATAGGCATTTTTTAGGATTAAATTTGACTTTTGGGAAAAAATATTTACGTTAATATTTGCGCTAAGATTTACGTTTATGATCAAGATTTACGTTTGTGAATGGACAACAACTTCGAGATAACTTTATTAATTGTCTGTTGCACTTGATCTATTGCGTCAAGTAGCGTGTGATGTACTGTAATTTCTTTTCTATTAACTTGCATTTTCTCCTGATTCATCTTCAACGCCGCTTCAAGAGCATTTAACTTAATTTTAAGAACATCTAATTGTCTTTTAACAGAATCTAACTGTTCTTTATTTTCTTTAGAGTTTTCTTGTAAATTTTTCTTTAATTCATTTTCTAAATTGATTTTAAGAGTTTTCATTTTATCAACTTTTTGATTAAGTGAGTTTACTTCATTTATTATTCTATTCATCTTTTTCATTTGTTGAGTAATTTTAGAACTTAATTCATCAACACTTTTTTGGAATGTAGCTTGTAACTGCTTTAAATTTTTTTTAATTCTTTCAGGAAGTTTTTCTATTTCATCTTCTAATTTTTCTTTCAATAGTTGTATCTGATGTTTATTTTTAATGACTGCAGATTTTAACTTTATAGAAAGTAATATTAAAATTTTTGATTGTTCAGAAATCTTTTTAAAAAGTTTTGCTATATCTGCTTCTAGCTCTCTATCCTTTTTATCAAGTTTTAATAATTTTTCGTTTAATGATTTGTCATTAAGTTTAAGCAACTTTAATTCATTCATCAGTGGAACCAAAACATCGTTTATATATTTTTCTTTTAAGTCATTGATTTGTGTATCAACATATTGTTTATTTGTCAACTCTGTATTTTGTTGCGGAAGAATAGAAAGATGCAATGGACCAGATAAAACGTCTCCAGTTTTCATGATATAATTTTCTATCTCTATTTCTAATTCACGATTATTCGGGATATATGCACCTCCACCAACATTTGGTAGCATCATTTTTAAAACAGTAAAGAAGTAAAAAAATAAAAAAAAAATTTTTCTAATAAAAATAAAAAAATGGATAAAGCAAATTAAAAAAATTATATTCGTCCGCATCATCCTGTTCTTCTTATTCGACGGGATCAACGGGATTTGAAAATAAATGTTTTGATAATAATAATAATAATTAATAATCCATGTATAGATGTAAATATTTTATTTGAATTACAAGCCGAAATATTTAGAGAACAAACAAAAGGCTTACCTTCTATAGAAACTAACTATTGTATATTTCCAGGTGATCCATTTATTAAATTTATGGAGATTGTAAGTAAATATAATGATGTTGCATATGTAGAATTAAATAAAGAAAATATGGTTATAATAGGACATAATAATGTTTACGGATTTATTACAGCAGTTTTGCCGATTAGTAATACTGATTGGATAGAAGCTAAAATTATTAATTATATCAATATTAAAGAATTAGTTAAAAAATTAAAATCTTTTTCCAAAGAAAAAATAAGATTATTTGTTGATGAACAAAACCAATATAAGATTCATATGGAGAGTAAAAAGCATAACGAAGAATTATTATGTCAAGTATATTATAGAGATACAATTTATAAACAAGAAACATTAGAAATGCCGCAAAGATATGATGATGATACTTATATAGGATTATATTCAAATTTAAATATTAATTTGTTAAAATCTTATATAAATGGCTTAGCACAACAAGAAAAAAATTATATGTGGACAACACCTTATACTATTAACAATGTCCATAATCATAATCAAAATAAACGAACCGAAGGTTCTAGGGCTTTGCCAGATCTTAAAGAATCTTATAATAATAATGATGATAATAATATAAATGATGATAATATAAATGATGATTCTGAAACATCTGAAAATGGTGTAAATGGTAAAAAAGATTATAAAAATATTAGTAATTATAAAAATTTAAGTGAAGAAAAATTTGTATCTCATACTGATGTACATGATATTAATACTACATATAATCAAAATTTATCTAAATTTCATTTTCTTACAATTGAAAATAATAATGATGGTTTAGTTGAAGATACTGTTAGACAACTATGTGTCGGGTCTACAAAATTTAAATTAGGATTTACATCTAATCAATTTAAAATTTTATCATCTTTAATAAAAACTAAAAATGATTCAGATTATGGTGGTGTTATTAAATTTTCTAATAAAGATCAAAAACCAATATTTTTCTCTATTATATTATTATCAGATAAAAAATGTAATTTAGAGTTAGATATTCCAATAAGAGAATGGTATCCTATCAGGGAATGGCATCCTATACCAAAAAGTGTAATTTATGATGTTGAAGAATCAATTTATGATGATGATGAAGAATCAATTGATGATGATGATGAAGAATCAATAGTTAGTGAAAATAAATTTAAATTATCTTTTGATAAAACGTTATATGATAAAACTTAATATGATAAAACTTAATATGATAAAACTTAATATGATAAAACTTAATATTATAAAACATTATATGATAAAGAAAATAAAATAACTAAAGAACGTGAAATATATAATGATATATATTAACTCTCAAGTCCTTGATATTAGAATGTTTATATCTAAAATTAAAACACAATTTTTTTCTTTAAAAAATAAGAAAAATGGAAAATACCAAGTTTTATTGTAACTTGTAAAAAAAAAGTTGCAAACAAAAAGAAGTTATCAATCTCATTTAAATAGTAAATTGCATTTACAAAATGTAGAACGAGTTGATGAAGGAAATATATTAAAATTAAATAGTTATAAAAACTATCTAGAAACATTGCCTACTGATATAAAAGTTAAAAAAATGTTTGATGATTATTCACATTCGGAATATAAAAAAGTTTTTAATAGTGAAGATGAGACCATACAAACCGAAGGTTCTAGGGCTTGGCCCGTACCAGATGGAAGATATTTATTTAGCGATACTGATGAATTTGATGAAGCTGAACGAACCGATGAAGCGGTAACAGATATAAAATATTTATTTAATGAATCGGTACGAACCGAAGGTTCTAGGGCTTCGCCCGTTGAACATAATGAAACCGATGAAACTTTTTATAATGTATTAACAAACTTTTATAATATATTTAAGAAATCTTTCAAATGTTATATGAATATAGAAGTACTTTATACAAAAAATGGACCTGATGGAATTCCTGAAGAAATAATACAAGGTCATTTTACAAAGTCACAAGAAATTCATAATGTAAATAATATACAACCCATATTTGAATCGATGATACTTAAATTAGAAAATTGTATAATTGAAGCCCAGCTACGTGAATCTGGTTGGAGATTTGTTAAAATACTATCTAAGAAAATAGTAATTGATAAATATAAAAATAATACTGGTGGTAGTTATGTTCCTTTACCTTTCAGTTCACCACAAATAATCAACATAAAAAATGAAGATGATTATTGTTTTCTGTTGAGTATTATAGCACATTTACATCCTGCAGAATATCATAAAGAAAGACTAAGTCATTATAATAAAGAAGAATACATAAAGGAATTTGATCTTTCGGATGGTTTACATGAATTTCCATATGATTATAATAGGTTAATAAAGTTTCATAAAAAGAATAAAAATTTAATAGAAGTAAATGTTTTTGAATTAAATGTGAATTATGTTTCTATTGGTAAAATTACTCCACTTTACTCAGATTCAAAAAAATTTTATTTGAATAATAAAAATTTATGTCAATCAGAAATAGTATATAATGATAGAGGAAATTACATGCATCATAATATTTTTTACCAAGGAGATATAATATGTACTGAAAAATTTCAAATTGTTAAAACATTATCACCAAAAATGATTAATCATAATAATTATAAAGGACGTAATTATAATTATGATTATGATTCCGATTATTTATCTTTATCTTTAGAATATCAACAAAAATTCAAAATTTAAATGAAAGTTTACAACAATGTAAAACAGATTATCAACAACAAACAAAAATATTAGTACAAGAATATGGCCATAAATATCAAAATAAGATAGAAACGATTCAAGAATTAAATAAAGACAATAAAGAATTAAATAATGAAGAAAATAAAGAATTAAATGATTGTTTAAAAAAATGTCAACAGCAATATAAAGAACAAAATAATAAAGAATATGAACAACAGCTACAAATATTAAATCAAAATTTTCATCGAAATACATTTAATCTTACAAAAGAAATTGATGAAACACATGAAATATATAAAGATAAATTTGAAAAATTAAAACAAACAAAGCAACCAGCACAAGCGAATATATTATATTATCAGGGTCATTTTATATTGTGTAAAGATGTTTCTATATTTACAAAAACTTCAGATAATACAAATTTTCATTGTCTCCAATGTATGACGAGCTTTAGAACTAAAGAAGAAATGAATAGACATTTGGAGAATTGCCAACAAAATGAAGCAGTTGAAAATAATTTTCCTAAAGATGATTATTTAATATATAATAGACATTATTTGAAAAATGAAGTACCCTTTACTATTTATTGTGATTTTGAAGCATATAATGTTAATATGACACAAAAGCACGGGACATCGGAGATGTCTTCCAGGACCTCGCCCGATTCTGAAAATGTTAATTATGAAAATGATAATTCTGAACAAAGTAAAGAAAAATATTTATTTGAACAAAAACCATTATGTTGGGGAATGTACATTCACTCAAATTATCCTGAATTATTTAAATCAGAATATTTTCAATACTATGGTGAAGATAGTTCAGAAATGTTTACAAAGAAAGTAGAAGAATTACAATGTCGTTTTTCACAATTGCTTGAAACAAATATACCAATGCTTCCATTAACGGATGAAGAAAAAATTAATTTTGTTAATGAAACAAATTGTTATTACTGTGGAAAAGAATTTACAAAAAATTATAAAAATGGCAAAGGTAGATATCTTGACAAGCGAAGCGACGGCTCTGCCGTCAAAGTAAAAGATCATGATCATCTAAATGGATTATATAGAGGTGCAGCACATAATTCTTGTAATCTTGATGCTAATAAATTTAAATACAACTTTGTTCCTCTATATTTCTATAATGGTTCTAAATATGACTTCCATTTAATAATGAAAGATTTATTTTCATCTGAAAAATTACAACAACAACAAATAAATGTACTATGTAAAACAGAAGAAGAATATTTTTCAATGCAATTAGGTTGTATTAGAATTTTAGATGCATTTAGAATTTTTACTCCTTATTCATTAGATGTTATGGGAAAAACTTTGAAATCTGAACAATGTAAAATATTAAATAAATATAATTTAAGACCTTTAAAAGGAATATTTCCGTATGAGTACATAACTGGAGATAAAACCTGTGGTTCACAGTCGAAGACTGATTTTAATTCTGTGAATAAAATTATGGAAGAAAAACAACTTCCTCCAATAAATAAATTTAAATCAACATTAAAACAATCACAATTATCTAAAGAAGACTATGCAGAAGCTGAAAAAAATTGGAGAGAGTTAAATTGTAAAACAATGTATGATTATACAATGAAATATCTACAGATAGATGTATTAATACTAGCTGATCTTTTCGAAAACTTTCGTGATATGTGTTTAGAATATTACGGAATAGATCCATGTTACTGTTATTCTACACCAGGTTTAACATGGTTAGCAGGATTAAAACATACAAATGTTAAACTTAAACATTATAAAGAAAATACATATGATAAATTATTATTTTTTGAATCTGGAATTAGAGGTGGAGTTTCATCAGTCTTAGGTAATCGTTATGTACAGTGTTACAATAAAAAAGTAAATCCTGATGATTATGGAATAATGAAACCTTTATCTCCAGAAGAAAGCGATCAGTTTATAAAATTGTTTAATCAAAATATAGAAGGACTTATATCAAATGAAGATAGTCAAGCAGCAGTTGATGAAATCATGAGAGAAAACTATTTGTTATATTATGATTTTAATAGCTTATATTCTTCTTGCATGATACAAGAATTACCAACAGGTCAGATGGAATGGTGTAATATTCTTGATTATCAAAAAACATATGATGGAAATTATAATCATGGTTATATATATGAAGTTGATTTAGTATACCCTAATGAAATAAAAGATAAAATAAAATATTTTCCTTTCTGTCCCGAAAACAAAATTCCCAATATAGAAGATTTTTCAGATTATCAAAAATCTATAATTCCTAAGAAATACAGACCAACAAAAAAACTTATGTTAACACAAAGTAATAAAGGAAAGTATGTTGTTGAAGGAAGAATGATAGATTGGTATTTAGAACATGGAATGATTCTCACCAAAATACATCGAAAACTATTTTATCAAAAATCTAAATGGTTAAAAAATTATATAGAGTTCAATATTGAAAAACGTAAAATAGCTAAAAGAAATAAAGATGATTTTGGAAACGTGTTCTTCAAATTAATGAATAATGCATTTTATGGTAAGACTTTAGAAAATGTGCGTAATAGACAAAATATTGAAATAGTTTATGATAAAGATAGGTTTCAAAATTTAACAAGGAAACCTACATATAAAAGAACTACTAGATTTAGTGATGAACTATGTGGTGTACACTTACGTCGAATCAGCGTAAAACATGATAAGTTTAATTTTATTGGATTCACTATATTAGAATTAGCTAAACTATTTATGTATAGATTTATATATGATTATTTAGCACCTGCTTATGGCAAAAACTATAAATTACACTTTACAGATACCGATTCTGTTTTCTTAGAATTAACAATACCGTATAATTCTTCACTTGATGAAGAAATTAATAAAATAAAAGATATCATTCATCCTTCAGAATTATGTAAAGTAAAAGATGAATTAGAAGGAAATGAAGATTTCATAACAGAAGCTATATTTTTAAAATCTAAATGTTACTGTTATGATACAACTAATAATATTAAAACACATAAAACATTAAAAGGAATTTCAAAGGCATCAGTGGCTAATCAAATAACATTTCAAGATTATAAAAATGCATTATTTAATAATGAAATAAAAACAGCATGTAATTATAGACTTAATTCAAAGAAACATAAAATGTATTTAAAAGAAGAACATAAATTAGCATTAGATCCATTTGATGATAAAAGAAAAATTTTACCTGATGGAATAACTACTTCACCTTTTTAAAGTTTATTTATTATTAGTTAAATCCGTCTAGAAAAAAATTTTTTATTATTTAAATCAGTCTAGAAAAAAAATTTTTATTATTTAAATCAGTCTAGAATAAAAATTTTTATTATTTATTGCTCAGTAAACAAATCTTCTATAACTCTATCATGAATTTTTTTATCAATATTAATTGTGATAAATCCATAATCTTTTGACCAAGCATTGTTACACGATTGTTTAAATTCATCTTTATTTCTTACACATAAATCTCTTAACAAATCACTTAAGTTTCTTGCATTTATTTCAAATAGCATAAATATATTTGCATTCTTTCTAATAACACTTCCGTCTAATGAATACATACTTTGTGTTAAATAAAAAACACTACAGTTATTATGTCTACCTCTTGTGAAATAATTTCTCTGAACTGACTGATTTCTATCATTAACACAATCATCAAAAATTACACAATGTTTCATTGTTTTATCTAGTTTACTAGGATCTTGCATATTACCACTATCATCTATTAATTGTATTTTTATATGCTTATTTTTATTGGATTCTACTAACTGATTATTTTTTGCTGCTTCTTCACACCACGAACTTATTTCTTCTTCATCTTCAGATTTTTCATATTCTTTGAATAATGAAGCAATTGCTGTTTTTTTAAGCTTATTTTCAAATCCATATTTTAAAAATTGATAGACGGGTTGTTCTGCTGTTGTTGTATAAATAATAAGATTGTTATAATCCAAAAAATTTGGAGTCGTTAAAATTTTAAACAATAGATACGTTTTACCACAACCTGATCTTCCGCAAATAACTGATAAAACTTTATTAGATAAATTTGGATGATGATTAAATTTAAGTTTTTTTTTATTTAATGGTAGTACTTCACTCATTTTTTAACAAAAAAATTATTTTTATTTTAAAAGAAGAAGAAGAAAATTAAACTTCTCTAGCTTTGCGTGGGAGTTTATACCTCTCGAACGGGAGTTTATACCTCCCAAACCAAAAGATCTATCATAATCTCTTCGCCTCCAAAATTTATTTCTTGTCCTTTCTCATCAGTGATTCTAATGTTAATGTTGTTAATAGTTTTTCTTGTAATAGGGAAATATATTAATGTTTGTGGAATTACATTTAATCTATAACCAATGGGTACAGTAAAAGCTGGAAAACTGAATATTAAATTTGACAATTTACCATTTACATATCCTCCTTCAATAATGTCACAATGTACAACAACTGAATTTATTTCAGTTATTTTTGGAATCTTCTCACCTAAATGATAACCTTGACTATTGGTCTGTTTATTAAATACTAATAGCTTTGACAATGATCTATCATGATTAATATCAACTTGATGATTTTCGTCTAAAGTAAGAGAAAATTTATTAACTGCCGGTTCAACTGCAAAATGTAATTGTTTCTTATCTTTAAATGGTATACCTAAATTTCTCTTAATTTCATTTGATATTGATTCAACTTCGTAAGAACCAGGAAGAAAAGTTTGTATTTTCCATGTTTTGCCTTTATCAGTAGAATATCTAAATTGATCATTCACATCTTTGATAACGTTTTGAATAGTGTTAAATGTAGAGAAACTAGTCAATGCAATTTGATAATTTTTATTTTGTTCCAAATGTAGAATGGGTTCTAAATTACAAGTGTGTGATGAAGTAGTTGTTATAATTTTTAACGTCGTACTAAATTTTGATGAACCCAAAATATCTGTCAAATTTTCTAAATGATTATTGATTTTGTCAAAATCTACTGATGATAATTCTCTCGAAGACATTTTTAAACTAAAAATTTTGAATAAATATTATAGATAAAAATCATAGATTAAAAAATCATAGAAAAAAATCATAGATAAAAATCATAGATAAAAATTAGAAACAACATATTTCAGCTACGGGCGAAGCCCTTAAAGACATCAGAGATGTCCGGTTATACTTTTATAATCCTCTTCATTTAGAATCTTCTTTTCTAACAGTCTTTTCAATATAGCATGAATTTCATTGAAACTAGAATTGTGTCCTTCTTTTATTGCAGATATTAAAATATTTAATCTATTTAGTAATTCTTGTGGATCATCTGGTAAGAATACAGTTGTTTCTGTTTTAAAACCTTTTCCTACTTTAACTCCCGATGATAATAAATTTTCTAATTGTTTATAACGTCTAAGAGATTTTACTGCACCAACTCTATCTAACATAGCTTTATATTTTATGAGATCTTCTACAGCATAATTATTTAAATCTGCTCCTCTTAAAAGATCAACAAAATTTCTATCTAAATTAAAAGGAGATTTATCTGGTGAAAAAATTAAACCTCGAAAAGGTTGTGGAAATATTTCTTTTTGTCCGAGATAAAATCTAGGTATTGTTTTTCCATCTATAAATGAAATAGAATGTTCAAATTGCATAGATTTTGGTAATTTCTTATTAATGTTTGATTCTAGTAATCCATAGTCATCTAATATAGTTTTGTGCTCTGGATCTGTTATATCAATTTGTTTATCATTATTTGTAAGTTCTTTTTCAAGAGTTTTAAATGGTTTCATAGTTTTTTCAAAATCAGTTTTTACTTGTTCGGTTTGCTGCATTTTTTCAAACATATCAGATTGAATACCAGCTTTTATCATTCTATGTTGAAGATGATTTTCTTTCATAATATTTCTTTGTTTTATTAACTCTTCTAATTGTTTAATTCTTTTAAAATTATCAGCTCTAATTTTATTCATTTTTAGAATATAATATTTGAATTTTGTGGTAACATTGGAATACAGCAAAAACATTTTACTGAACAAATTATTTTTTTATTGCTTTGTTGTCTGACATCTTTTCGTTTAAAGTTTTCTCGTTTTAAGTTTTGTTTAATAAAGTTTTGCTTAAATTTTCGCTTAAAGTTTTTAGCTCTTCTAAAACAATTTTGTCATTTTCTTCATTAGAAATTTTACCATCACTAGAAATTTTTCCATCCTGTTTATTCTTAACATCAACTTTTTCTGACTGTAATTGAAATGATATTTGATTTACTTCATTAGCTATTTGATCAAATTTTTCAATCTCATCTAACGTAATAACATTATCATCACATACTCTTTGAAAGTAGTAATGTAGTTTATCATAGACTTCTTTAATATGTAAATGCTTAGTTTTTAATGATTTTCGTTTCTTAGTTATTAAAGATTTATCTAACATTGTAACAAGTGAAGTTGCAAAAACACCCGTACCTGTTAAAGCTGTAGCAACTACTGGAATTACTAAAACACCTGAAGATATAACAATTGTTAAAGCACCTAAACTTATTGTTAAGAATATGCCAATTCCTTGTGTTACATTCTTAACTTTAGTCCATCTCTTTCTTAATTTTTATAATGCTCTAATCTTAATAATAATTGAGATTCTTTATCTTTCATATACCTAACTCTGTCTTTATGTTTTTCTTTATTCATCTTTTCGATGTTTATCTTTTCAATGTCCATTAAAGTAGAACTACGTTCATATGATAACGAAGGATATATTCTTGCGGTTTCTTCCACTTTTGTTTCTTCCATTTTTAAAGAAATATTTTTAGTCACATGATATATTTTAAAAACCTGAAAGATGGATAAAATTCATGAATTTGAAATTCTCAACTTTTAAGATTTTCGGTGTCCTGGAACGGTCATGATTTTCAAGGTAAAAATTGTAATTCTCAAATTTTGAGATTCTTAACTTTTATGATTTTCGGTGTCCGGGAACGGTCATGATTTTGAGGGCGGGTGAAAATTGTAATTCTCAAATTTGAGATTTTGAAAAATTTGAAAATTGGGTATTTTTAAAAACACCTAAATTCATGAATTTAGGTCTTAAAAACCTGAAAAAGGGTCTAAATTCATGAATTTATGTCGTTTTTAAAGATACTATTTTTTTGAATTTTATGGTGTCCTGGAACGGTCTTTTGCCCATTACTGACATCTTGTATAGGAACATTGAAATTTTCCAGCAATATGCATACTAGACGTGTAGTAATGCAGAGAGAGAAATTGTCAGATTCGATGTGAGCACATGTGGTATAGCCCAACACATTTCCCTAATAGTCTACTGTCGGACAGGGATTGTCAATTTATTGATTGCAATTTAATTGGACAAAGAAATCTATTAATTGAAATTGGACAGTATATCAATCAATCAATTGGAATTGTGAACCAATCAATTAATTGAAATTGAATCCAAATTAGATATGCACGTTACAAAGCAATATGCAACATATGGTCTCAGAAATGTGCTGGGTATGAAGGTAGGCTATATCGCTAACATAACAACTATGCCTGCCATCTTCTATGTTTTAACAGTGTTAGTCAGACCAATCAGACAAGCGGATAACGGATAATTTTCTCAGAATTCTCTGTAGACGCCTGTATGAGATGCCTTTGACATATTTTGTATATTGTAAATTATTGTAATACAAAATAAATTAGTCAATAGAAATAAAAATACAGATCAGACGGAATTCAAACTAGGTTTAAGCATAGGAATAAAGATGTGCTCCTGTCTCTCTCGGTTATCCATGCACTCCTAGATATATCATCATCATCAGGGTCTGTCTCTCTACATGCGTTGGAACCCCTCTCTTGATCGCTCCCAGTCACATCTGTCCACTGTTCTTCTCGTCCACAGTGTCCCGAAGCACTTCGTGAAGTCTTCACTCAACCTTGTTCGTGGTCGTCCTCTTGGCCTCGTCCACGGGCGCGGTGTCCATTCCGTAATGCTTCTCGTCCAGCGGTTTTCTTCGAGGCGGAAGATGTGACCTGCCATCGGTGCTTTGATTTATCTATGTGCGAAAGAATTTCCTCGACCTGGGTTTGTTCCTAGACACTTTTGGTCTATTTTCGGTTTCGCAGACAGATTCCTGGCATGATTCTTTCCATTTTTCTCTGAGCAACTGCTAGCATGTTCCTCATTGTGTTGTTTAGGGCCCATGTTTCGCTGCTGTATGTCATGACCGGGAGGGTGTGCTCATTGAAAACTTTACGTTTGATCTTTATGCTGGCTTTGTACATAGGAGCAGGTATTCGTTATGTATTCATTATTTAAGATACAATTTTGGTATATTTCTTTTAATATATCGTTATAAAACAGAATATGGATCTAAACAATGCGATTCAACCCTTTAATCATAGGCATCACGTGATTAATTATTTGATTTTTTCTATATTTTTTTATAATTTCTTATCTACAGCACACTGAATATCAAAATATGTAATTTTGTCATTTTTTCATCCTGTGTTTATTTTTTATTGCATAAAGGACCAGAACGTATAGTTATACAGCGTTGAATTATTTTAGTCTGGCTCTAAAGAGTAATTATTTGCAGTGATATAAAAATAGATCACTGCCTGAAAGCGACTATTTCAGCTTTTTCGCCTAAATTGCTTTTCTAATTCAGAATTCAGACATTATCATTATGTAATAAAGAAAATAAGTGAACATTATTATAAAATCATCCATTAACTATATAAATGTGAAATACTTCATTATAAAACGCCCAGAAAACTATCATAAATTACTCAATAATAATTAAAACAAACAAAATCCATATAAAAGTTTATTCTTTATTCAAAAATGGTAATGCACATTATGTTATCGTCTATGGTAGGGAATAAAGCAACGCTTGCAGAGAGTTATGTCACATTTTCCACAGCATGACATTGGTCGAGATCTACAGTTCTGTCCCTGACAATGCCGTTGATTGGAACGCATCAGTATATGATGATCGATACCATCAAATCGAAAATCAATAGTTGATCTTGCGACTCCCGTGATGTGACTTGCCCGATGTCTAGAAAGCACAGATGGCTGCCCATAAGTCAATTTCATATACAATACGGCTACATTTCTCGTAAATTCAAGAAGTGAAAGCTGCTCCTTCTTGTCCACTATTTCTCTGTGAATGATCCATGCGTTCACAGCAATAGATCCACTTCGCTCAATAGATCCTTCGCTTGATCCACTTCGCTTGATCCGCTTCGCATCAATAGAGGGAAGTACCATTTCTTGCTTCGTATGTCAATTGCATAATGAGATGCCAGCCAATCGTGATGATCAACACCTCCCATATGACGATTGTACTCGGCAATTGCGCGGGGCATTTCAATATCAAGTTTTTTCTTTTCTGTTCGACTGTAGCGTGCAACCTTGACCTTCGGCTCGACTGAGGAGTAATTTGTGGCTATGTGAACAAAGTTATTATCGTTCCACTTGATAAAGAGAAGTTGGTTGGCTTTGTCAAACGTCTGATGAGTTGATCCTCTTTGCTTCATCTCCTTATTTGAGGAGAAAGGGGCCTTCTTTGTTCGGTTAGCGCGTATTGTCCCAGTGGCCCTGAAGCCCATTTTTGTAAGCGTGACCAAAAGAAACGGACTGGTGAATAGATTGTCAAAGAAAAGTTCTTTCCCTTGAGGATGATCGATTTTTGACGCAAGTTGCAAAACGACCCTTCCGCCCATTGGAATCTTGCACAGTTTGGCATCTGTTTCCTTTCCTTGGTAAAGGAAGAAGTCGTAGACGTAACCATTATCGCTACACGAGGCCCACAGCTTATAACCAAGACGGATCGGCTTTCCGCGTATAAACTGCTTTAGTCCATGGTGCCCAAAATATTTTATGATCATTTCATCAATTGACAGATATTTGCTGAAAAAGCCGAAATGCTTGAAATTTTCGTTGAGAAGATCAAATAATGGTTTAATTTTGAATGATGTATCTGCTTTATTGATTGGATCTATGAGAAGGTTATTATCATTGCAATGAATGAATCGTTTGATTGCCAGAAACGCTTTGACAGGCATGCATTCGCGAACTAGCGGTACTTGGAGATCGGAATCTAAAGACCAATAATGCTCTTGTGATGGTAATCGATGATACTTTGAAAAAAGGCATCTCAATTCTGTAAGAGGTACGTTTCTCTAAACTGTTATAAATGTGAAACACGCTAGTTTTTATGTAATGCCCTATGTATATTGCTCTGCTCGTATAACTTCTTTAATCAAAATTATTGTAAAAAACGAGTATATCTTTCACATTATTTTGCATCACTCACAGCGTTTTTCTGCAAAGTGCAGTTTTTCCCCTTATATCAATGACATACAAATATCAAGAAGATCATACGTTTTGAGGTCATAAAGTAGCTTTTTGGTGTTCAAATAATGTTGTTCAACTACTACTTATATAGTACAAAATAGTAGTGCAGTGATTCACAAAAATGTATTATGTTATTTAGATCAAAAGTCCATGAAAACGTCCATAAGAAGTCGTACAGCCCAAAAATATATATATTGTGATAATTCTTCGCTCTCCGGCAGCGATCTATTTTTAGATCAGTCTGAAAATCGATCACCGTAAGTGAAGTCATCTTTGGGACGAAAATATGTTATTTAGTACATCAAATTACCGCAGATTCCAACTTTGTATCGAGTAAGTCCGAATGCTTCTACAGTTGCCGGTTAATGGGTTAACTTAATGTCTGGCTCAGATAGACAAGCTTTTTAACTTCTTCTATTTCATTGCCATTGATGAAGACTGATGAGCTTGTTGCATGCTCATTGATCATGATCTTAGTCTTATTTAGATTTATTTTCAGTCCAGCTGGTGAGCTAAGGTTGTTGATGTCGAGTAGCATGCCTTGCAGCTGTTGAGGAGTATGTGCAGCATAAATCAAATGAGGAAGAAGCTCTCAATTGATGTGTATGCCTCAATCTTTCCAGTGAGTCTTGTAGACAGGATGTGAATAATTTTAGAGATAGATTGTCACCTTCACATACTTCTCGTTCAATCTTTCTGCTATTTGCGTGAGACTTGAGTGTTGGGGTTGCTGTTGCTCCATCGTAGAAATCACGAACAAGATGTATATAATCTGGATGTATACCGTTGCTCATAAGTGCGGAGAAGAGAGGTTGATGTTCAATGGAGTCGAAAGCCTTTTCGTAATCAACGAAGCCCAAACAAACTGGTATTTTATATTCTCTGTCTTTCTTTTGTAGTTGCGTGATGGCTTGTAGGTGATCGACTTAGAGAAACTGTATTTGAATCCTACTTGCTCCTTTGGTTGTTGCTGATTCAATGTGCTCGACATGCGTTTGAGGAGAACCTGTGAGAAGACTTTACACATGACAGAGATTAGACTGATTGGTCTGTAATTTTTTTAGATCTCTTTTGTATCCCTTCTTACAAAGGATGTTCATGATGGCGTTCTTCCATGCCTGAGGTATTTTCTTTTGGTTCAAACATTCGTTGAATAAGGTGGTGATCATACGTACAATAGGTACGCCTCCATCCTTGAGTACTCGTATGTTTGCAGTAGTGCTATCTTCGCTTGGCGCTTTACCTGGTTTCACTTTCTTGATGGCGTCCCGTATCTCTGACGGAAGGATCGAGCAGGGAGGGTCGTCGACGGTGTTACTTGGACCATTTGTCACTTGTAATACTTGTTGTCTTGAGCTGTAGAGATCTCCGTAATACTCTTCCACTCGTTTCAACATTCTAGCCTTGTCCTTTATAACTTCGACCTAATGTTCATTGATTGATGCAATTTGGCTTTGTCCGAGAGTTTGATTTCGTTTTACTAGTTTTAAACTCTTGTTGTTCTCGAGTGCCTTGATTTGTTGATCTTCATCAAACTTCTTGATGTCTTCCGCCATTTTGCGTCGCATGATCTTACACAGTTCGACGTATTCAATGTGTTGAGGGTGTAGGTTGGTTCTCTTCAGTTTTTAACGCTTTTCCAGATGAGATGTCGTTTCCCCTGACAGTTCATCCTTTTTTTCTTTCTTGTGTCTTCTTGACTGCCAATTCTCGTGAGGTTGCTGTGACTTTTTCGTAAAAATCATCAATAACAATTTTGTTATCTAGTTCCATGGTCTCAAACTAATTTGTGAGAAGCAATTGGTATTCTTCCTTGTGGGTTGATAGTCTGGCGACATCTATCGCTAGAGGTTTCCGTATTAGCTTTGCTCTCTCCATTTTCGTGTTGAAACACAACGAAGCTCGCAGCAGCCGTTGATCGCTGCCAGTGTTGAAGTGATTCAGGATGTTGACATCAAGAATGATATGAGGTCTGCTTGACAGGATGTAGTCGATCTCATTCTTCGTGGTTCCGTTTGGAGAGATCCAGGTCCATTTCCTCGAAGACTTCTTCTTGAAATAGCTGTTCATTATCTTAAGTCCTTGTTGTTCGGCAAATTGAACCATCGCATCTGGTTTCCTCTCTCATTTCTAGTTCCTATGCCGTATGGTCCGGTACAAGATTCACTTGGTTCATGTCTCCCTATTTTAGCTTTGAAATCACTCAATATCAGGCTACAATAGGATCTGCTGCTAGTGATAAGATTGTCCACTTCATCGTATACCTTCTCGACCTCTTCATCTGGGTGGCTGCTTTTTGGTATCTAGGGTTGTTAAATCACGGTAATCTATTTTTCGAAAGTAAATTACGGAAATTTTCCGTAATTACCGTAAAATATAAGGTAATATATTTCCTCTACCATTTTTGTTGTCTAAATAGATCCTATAGCTGTCCAGCTAATGCCTGCTGCCCAAATCATATCTGTCGGCCTGTGAGCCAAGCACGCCATATCATAAACATTTCAAAAAATTCCATCTACAGTATGTGCTTTTTATTGGTCAACAGCGCTCGTATAAATTTCAAAAATTTCCATCTGATTTTTAATCTTATTTAAACAAGGTTAACACATATTCCAGCTCTTCATTAAGAAAATTATATTTTCCAGGATTAAAAAAAGTAATTAAGAGGAAAAACAAACTGTTTAGTCGCAAGCCTACTAGAATTTATTGAATCGATTTTGAAATAGTCTTTTCGATTTCTGATGTTTCAAAAATATAGCCACCTCATCATGTGGTGGAAGAGTAGTCCTTGATAATCCGGAATTCACTTCCTTTAGCATTGCAAGCATCCTCTACATTTGGGAATACGTAGATGACGAACTTGTTCATTTTGAGAAAGGAAATAGTGTAATCACCGTTATCAAGATCTTTCCAATGAAAACTTTGCTTTTTGCAGACAGGTCTTTCCTTCCACTCACAACGGCGACTTTGTCCGCTACATAAGCGACGATCTTTACAACTGTCAAATCATCATCACCATTGACATCACCGCTGTCGTTATTGACAAACTACAGATTGTTTCATAAAAAATGGATCACCCTTAAACATCGCCTTAACTTCAACTTTGTCTAACTCCGCCAAACTTGAACGAATTTCTCTGAAATTTGGAAGATATGTCAGTTGTGCTTACTAATATCATTGTTGGAAATTTCAAGCATGAATATTGAGTTGTTTTCCTGTTATAGATAAAAAAGTAGTAGATAATTTGATCTTCATTTAGCAATGTTACACAAAATCATACCTCACTCTTATAAAATTACATTTGTTTCCTTTGTTATGTAATATGTTGTTCTACAAGCCAAAAGATATCAAGCAAAACAAAAATAAAGAAAATCGGTCAATCAGAGCCAGTATAGCACCATTATTCATCAACAATAATGTAACTGCTACATGTGATTAACTGGACTTCATGTTCCATAGCTTCCTGACTTCGTTGCGGTGGTGTTGGCAGCACTCCTGATTGCTTTCAGCTAGAAATCTATCTCTTACCGGTTGAAAACAATAAAAAGCACAAATGAACAATAACGAGATCGCATTCACAAAAGGCAAAGTGTCAGGGTTTTCTTTGCGAGCTTTTCTTGGCCAGCTCGTTCTCCTGATCTGAATCCCATAGAAAATGTATGGAGTATTCTAAAACGTAACGTTCGTCGTTTACTGCTACCTACAGATGGCGTATCACAACTTACGTCACTGTTAAAAAGAGAGTGGAGAAAGTTAGATCAGTCAAAAATCAACGATATCATCGAATCAATGCCTAGACGAATTGGTAATGTCATTGACAATAAGGGTAGGGCCACAAAATATTAGTTTCTTAAGAACCGTTACTGTATCATAGCTTATGAGACTATATAAGGACATTTAAATATATTAGGGACATGAAATAACATGAAAAATGTTTTCTGTATCATACTTATGTTTTATTTAGTCAAATTTTAGGATGATCCACTTTTTATGAAACGGACTATATATCCATCTCCAGCTCATCTTGATCGTCACTTTCATCATTTTCACTATCGAAATTGTCCTGGGAGGAAGATGAAGCCGCGAGATTAGTCGATGCTATGTGCATGGTACGGCTAAATATATATTGGCAACATTGACAAGAGTGTACAGAAATTGAAAATAATTAAGAGGAAAGCTCGTGTTCAATATATACTTAATTATAAAAAGTCTAAGAAATATGTTTTTCTTTTAGGAAATAGGACGATGAAGAAAATAATTAAGTTAATTAAGTTATTATAAATTACCCGGCAAGTTACCGGTAATTTACGGTAACGTAATGTATTTTACAACCCTCCTGTATGCAATTCAAGTGATAATTCTTATTGATCCCTATTGTAAGTTGGGCTGCTCTTTCAATTACTCCATTGAAGCTATAGTTACTTTGTCCGCGATCTTCGTATGTACTAGGAAGCCTTCTCCGTTTCGATACAACGTCCCGCCTTTGTAGTATAACATGTGACCGCTTCTTCTGAGTTTTTGATAACCTTCTTCTTTCATGTGTGTTTCTCAGATGCCAATAATATCAAAATTGTTTTTGCTTAGTTCTTCTTCCAATTCTGTGACGCGGTCATCTGTGATGAGTGAGCGTGCACTGTGCGTTCCAGTATTCAGATGTAGATGCTTGAGGCAGCGTTTTCGCACCCAGTGATTCTTAGCACCCTCTGTTCCTTTCCTGTTATGACTGCTGCCGTGGTCAAGTGGTGTAGAGCTACTGGGAACTGAGGGTCATAGATTATAAGTGACTTGCATGCGGTTCAGAGGAAGTGCCTTACTCGCCACGCTTGGCACTGCAGATTGGCGAGGGTTTTTCTGTTAGGGTCACCTTCCCTTAGACGGTTAGCTGTACCAAGCTGGCGGGTTCCTTCTACCCGGTTTTTCATTCGGAGTTTTCCTTTTCCTAGATGGGCTACCTGCATGGTTCACGAACCCCATCTGCCCTGGCAAGGGTTATTTAAGACTGGCGCCCTTCATTCGCCAGTGAACCGCTGTTGTTGGAGTTACCAGGGGGAACCACGAAGAGGCAATTCAGTCGGCTGATGACCCGACCACAATGTGACCATTTGTAGATACTGCAAGCGCTACCTTGCAGTCCGGCCACGCTCAACCAAGACATTTCCCCCCTATATACCTAGATATATAGTAATGCCGTCAGTTGTCAAAAATGCTAATTGTCAAATGAAAGTGAGATGATTTAAGAAAATGAAGCTAGAGTTTCTGGAAATCAGAAGAATATGAATATGGGATTGCAGCCAGCTGATCATCGTTGACTGAATATGGAAAATTGACAATATTAAATGGAACAATAGTGCTTGACTGCATGATTTGTTTTGAAAACTACCGGTCATTGAAAACTACCGGTTTCAGTGGCTTTGTTGGTGTTGCCATTTCATCAGGCGCATACAAATCAATGAAATGAAATGAGATCATAAGCCGTTTAAGAGAGGTTTAAATTTCAACATAAAATATCTTTCTTTTGCCTCCCGTTCTACTCTATTAGCTCTGTCTGACAACTGGTATGTAGACGCAGCTTCAAACTTGATTTCTTGATTGCAGCAACACTTTCTGATGTGTTTGCTAACAACATGTAACGTTGAAAGATTGGGATTATTTATCTGCTGGCGGTGAACGGTCAAGCGGTTCCGAAACATATCACCAGTTTACACAATATGGAAATCATGACAACCTTTGAATTTCAGAATTTATACGATATTACTGTACCTTTTCGGATCAAATTCAGACTATTGGAATTGATACTTAGATATTGCATTTGATGTTTACATTATGCAATTCATATTCAGATATTTTCATTTTATATTCAGACTTTTTCAAATGAAATTCAGATATCTTCATTTGATAATCACATGGTTTTGATGAGTTTTTGAAATGTTAATTCAGTTCAGATCTGATGATTTAAGCTCAGCTATTTTCTTGTGATATTCAGATACCTTTCCTCCCCATTCAGATATTGTTTACGAATCAATGAGATGTTTATTCAGGTCAGATGATCAATGTTCAGGCGTTAGCATTTGTATTCAGATTTTATCATGATCACTTCATTATCATTATCACTTCAAAGCTACAAAAATGATTGAGCATAAGTAGCATAAATAAATTAGGTAGATCATAGTGTACGATCAAACTTGACTTAGAATGCAGCGAGAAAATTGCAATACATACTTCACCATTGATCGTCAGAGAATAGTTAATTTGGTGAAGATGGTGGTGACTGGGAGGCCTAAGCAGTACCTCTGAATATAAGGAAAAAGCTGCTTGCGACTAACATAGAGGAGAAAAGAAACCTCGGAAGTAGAATGTTCGCCCAGTTTATGAATTATATCTTGAGATTGAAGCAGATAATCAATTTGTATAAAAACAACATTGTAAAAGATGCTCTGCGAAGGTGGTGTTGTGCTATCACAATCATCAATGATCTGAAGGGGCAGATGATCTCCCTCTGGAAATGGTACGTAGAGCCTTCCACCATGAGCAGTAAGGAGCACAAAGATAACCGAAATGAGTAAAGCGAATAACATATTTGCTGGGAACTGAAAAGCAGATTGGTTGGATGGACGAGACCAATTTTAGTCTTTTTCGTCGGAGACAAGACAAGACAAGACAAGACAAGACAAGAAATGTATATTTGTGAAATGAAAATCATAAGTTACGCATTAAGTATAGGGATATGTCTGAAAATGTTTACAAAGTGCAGTCGCTATTCACCATTCAGAAGAGTTTTCATTTAATTTAGAGCACACCCATGGAACAAATGAATGCAGTCGTCTAGCAGATACAGCAACAGGCTGACGTAGTTGACCAGAATAAGTCATTCTATCCGGGATCAAATGATGCAAGGGGTGTAACGGAGAGGATTCACAACTCCGGAAAAATCGCATTGCTCTTTCACATCTTTTTGAGGACAATGAGGGAAAATGAGTAATATTCACACAGTCACTGCCACAGATTATCCTATGCCCTCGACGATGGAACTTTTCAATTTTTCTTTCAATGCACTTTGGAAGAAAAGCAAAAAGTGGAGCAGCATACAACAGGAGCGGAGCAACAAGAGCATTGTATACAATTATCAATTGATCAATTGACAAAAAAGATTTCAAAGTTCGAATGACATATAATCGCTGCGCAGCAAGCTTTAAAATTTTATTGAAATGAAAATTCCAATCCAACGAAATGTTCCAGTAGACACCCAGAATCTTTATATTTTTCACAGTAGGAATGTCACAGTGTTCTGAAGAATCGAAAAATCTCCCCTTTTGGAAAAAGATCTGACTCGATTTACACAAATTTAAGGACATTTTGTGTGAATCAATCCATTCACTCACAAGTGGAATGTCATTTGGATTCTGTCCATTTACAAAAAGCTCTATTAAAGTGACATCGTCAGCATACAAAACAATCTTAGAGCAAGGCGAAACGTTTAGCGATCCCATGAAGCATGCAAACAAAGTCGGACCAAGTATTGATCCCTGTGGGACTCCTGAGTGTACATTAGATAATGGGCCAAAGTTGCCTTTCAATTTTACTCGTTGATAACGATTACACAGATAACTTTGTAGCCATAAAATGAACCCTCGATTGACATTATGAGTGTACAAATGATTTAATAATATATTGGGAAGAACTTTATCAAATGCCTTTGATAAATCTAAACACGTCATTTTCACAGCAGTTACTTCAGGATTATCAAGATAGGTTGTCACAGAGTCATGGATTTTCACAAGTGCACATTCGGTGGAACCACGAGGACGAAATGCATATTGATAAAGTCCATATAAAGATAACAACTGAGTTGATACTGATCTCAATACCAAACGTTCTAAAATTTTGCTGAGAACAGATGTCAAGGATATAGGCCGAAAGTCTTTTACAGATGGATTTCGCTTTTTAGCCACAGGGATTACATCAGCGATCTTCCACATTGAGGGAAATTTCCGATTTGTGACGGACAACGTGAAAATGTGATGAATGGGCAACGCTAGCCACAATGCGCCCTCACGTAGAAGTCGAGTAGGGACACCGTCACTACCACTGGACTTTATCACTAAATGAGACAATTCGTGGAGCACATCAGAAACAGTGAAGTTAGGCGACCAATCTTCGTCTTGTATGTCAAGCAATGCATCATCATCATCCACGTTCATGTTCTTGTTTAATTCGATCTGTATTGACTGGGCTAAAGACTCTATATTCCCAAACTCATTGATCAATTTTTCAATTTCGTTCGGTTGAGAACGGCCACGAATCTCATTTACGACATTCCATACATGTTTCGGGGAAGTTGATTGCCGTTTTGCCCAAGCTGACTTTGCCTTTATGATCTCTGTCTTCACTCGTTTCTTATAATGAACGTAGAGTTGCCAATTTCTTTCTCTATAAGCCCTCCATCGGTCATCAATTAAGGACTTAAGCAAAGGAGTGAGCCAAGGCTTATCTCGATCTGTCAGAGTCACATACTTATGAGGAATGAATGACATAGCAGTGAACAATAAATGATAGAAGTTAACACATGCTTCATCAACACAGTCTAAACTCAAAACCATGTTAAAATCAGCAACAGATAATAAATACTGATATCTATCAATGTTCGAGCGTCGAAAATCCCACAGCTTTACAGCTCTATTGGTTGGTACATAGCATTTCCCATACAGAACGACAGTATTGTGGTCAGAGGACTCAAGTGGCGGACCTATAACAGCATTGTCTTGATAACTGTTGCGTAAGTTGTCACTCAACCAAATGTGATCTAGGAACGAACCTTGTCGAGTGGGAGATTTAACACAATTATAGAAAGAAAATTGCTGCTCGAAAATAGTAGCATCGAAATGATTGAAATCTCCACATACCATAACATTTAAGTCAGGAAAATTGGATAATTCTTCATCAATAACCCGTACAAAAGAGTCAGAAATTTCGTTCAGATCAGCAGATCGTAAGCTGGGGGGAACGTACACAGCAATTAAAAGTAATTTCAATTTCAGGAATTTCAAAATGAGCAATTCAATATAACAAGGAAAAGGATAATGTACCAATCGAGAACAATACAAATTCTTATTGACCCAAACACATACTCCACCGCCGATACGATTAACTCTGTCACAACGGTGAATGTTGAAATTGTCTATTGCAACCAAATTATCAGAAATCTCCGAATGAAGCCAACTTTCGGTTACAACCACAATGCCAGGGTTAACAGATGACACAAGAAGAGATAGTTCATCAATCTTAGGCAAATGGAGCGGGCATTCAAAAGGATAACCGTCGGGAAAATGGATGCGTTGTTAAAATCCTTTATCGAAAATTTCTTGAATTCAAATCAGAACGACGCTGGATTATATTCTTATAAATAACTACATCCTCCCATCATTTCGAAGTTTATTCAATTCTTCTCTCAGTTTCCTTTGTTCAAAAAGTTGTACTTTGGTTCGATCAGGATTGATGTACACGTGTTTGAAATTGGTTGAGTCATTCAAAGACCTTGAGTTTCGCAAAACTGTGTTCCTGAGTAATCGATTGCTGAGGACGACACGCAACAGACGCGGTCTCTCACCAACAGATCGACCAATACGCTGACAACTTACAATATCAGTTTTAGAAACTTGAGTCTGGGTTTCATCCAACAGCTTTAACAATTGTTCAAGATCACTTCTCTGCTTGTCAATCACAGATCCATGTGGATTTTCTTCAAAGCCTGACACTATAACATTATTCATCCTACGATTCCTTTCGTCAACTTCATTAAATATCTGGCTACCAAAGTTATTAGCAAAATTATCCATTTCATATCTCAAAGTTTTAATCGTTTTGTCATGTTGTGCAAGTTTTTCATTGGTACTAGCTAGAGAACATTCAATACTTTTTACTCTTTCAGTTAATTAGCGCAAATGATCAGAGACTTTAGTGATCTCCGATGTCAACTTAGATATTATTTCTGACTTCTGTTCGGCAAGAAGGCGTTTGATATCACTTAAACTGATAGAAATGACAGATGCACTATTTGACCGAGTACTCTTTGCAGGAGGCGTTGAAGTAGCAGGCATCTCATAAATTGAGCAGATTCACTACGCCAGACAAATTTCACTTTACGTATTTTATTTTGAAATCAATCACTACGTCAAAAGACACGCAATAGATTTTGGCAAAAGTCACGAGAAGGAATCGAACACACGAACTTCCAGCTATAATCCAGACTCAGAGCCTTCACACCGTGCCAACACCAGCCACGTAGTACTCAAAAGTAATACCAATTCCGGTAATTGCAACAAGGAATTGTTGAAAAGGCCTGTCAATATTACCCAATCGATCTCGTGAAAATTACAAGTGACAGGAGTCACGGCGGCCTGGCACGTTGATACCGGCGGCAATAGATATAGCACAGTAACTGAGACTTTGCACTTGGACGGATCAATACACGAACGACGAGAGAATGAATGCACACAACGGCCAACCGATTACACATCCAAAAATGGAACAACCCAAACCGAGAACACCAGGAATCCCGAGCAAAGGACACCAAGGAGATGATGACACTACCACGCAAATTGCAGGGGACACCAAGAGCAACAAAGTGTACCAATAATCTCCAAAATCCAACCAGTAGAAGCAGAGAAATGCACATAAATCAACCAGGTGCACAAGAGCGACAGAAACACGACCGCACAGCAGCAGACGAGCAGAGGAGATCTCAAGCGAGGCCAAAGATTGGTGAGCGTGCAGTCATCATGTGGCCAACATCAAGAGGCAAGAACATTTATGTCATTGGAATTATAACTGCTTCTGGTTAATTGAAATTGGGCCGAATGCGAGGCTCATTTACCTCAGACAAAAGCAAAGATGGGGTCATCTCCATGATAGTTAACCTAACAGATAATCTGCAGCTGTAGATACCATTTTAGTGATAGACAATGTGCCATGTCATTCAAAGATTGAAGAATGTGAATATTTGTTTCTTTCTTCGTTTTCTTTGTATTCAGCTCCAGGAGTCTGGATTTTCCTCCTTCGTTTACGTTGTTGACGATCGTAGTGATCTCGCCCATCGTCCGTCAACATATGTAGGCCTGCATCGTCCGCGTATCTGAGGTCCGAAACTTACTGTCCGCCCTGGACAATGCCGATTCCTTCTAGTTCAGCCTCTCCCATCACTGACTCTGTGTACACGATGAAAAAGGCTTGGGGACAGGATGCATCCTTGACGCACTACCCTTTGAATGTCACAGGGTTCAGAGCGGCTACCATTCCAAAGTACAAGGTCCACCTATTTTTGATACAATGTTTGTGTGAGTGTCACCATTTGGAAGCCCATTTTGAAGAGAATCTTGAACAGTTGCCTGTGGCCCACTGTGTCAAAAGCTTCCAGCCTGTTCGTCTGGAAGCTTCATTTCTACTTAGTTTTTCATCCGCTGCAGTATTATATGAGGCATGACCTTACTGACGTGACTGATCAAGGCGATTGTCCTGTAGTTTGAGCATTCCTTGACACTACCGGACTTAAACAGAGGAAGAAACTCCTGCTTTGTCCAGTCTTCGGGGCACCCACAGTCCTTCCAGAACTTCCTAAAAAGGTGTCCAAAAAATGCGATCTTTTAATTTATGAGATGTTCTGATCAAGCTGTGTTCACTACCTGTTAGCGATCGAAGTGACTCATTTAGATTAAAGTTGTTGTGCCTAAGTACAACTGTGTTGCAATCAATAATAATTTTGTGTGAGTTATTTGAGTTTGAGAGATTTCAGTAACATTGCACAAGACTGTTAGAAATAAGCTTTTATGTTCTTTAATCAGCTATCTATGTAATTTCACTTTTGTCATCATCGTCATTTGTTTTGTATAGCTCAGCAAATGCAATGATTTTTTGACTATTATTATTACTCGACTAACCTGATGTTCCGGTACTTAATAGAACCACGTGGAATTTCAGTTTCGGTTTCAGCTTAGTTTCAGTTACCGAATGTTCGGTCAAAATGTTTTCGGTTCCGGTTACACTTTTGGTTTCACTTTTGGTTTCGGCTTTCATGAAAATACTGGTTTCGGCGTTCGTGAAAACTGGTTTCAATTCCTGCCTTATTTTTTTGTTTTTATCCTGTCACTACAACTTATTGCATTTCATACAGGTAAGTTCTAGTAATAAATGTCATTTCCATAAAATTCAAGATTTTAAAAATGTGTATCTCTTGATCGTTGCAATATGAGTGTAAAAGACCGTGTCTTGGATTTTCTATGTCAAGTTATAAGCAGCTTAAATTTAGGTTTTATTTATTCATAAAAAAGGTTTACTGAATAATCTTAACATGGCTATAAAATGCAAAATACATTTGTTTTCCCACTGATTTGGTAGACAATGGTCGAGAAACTTGACTTCAAGAGACGTCGGTTCCGAAGGTCGTACTGTGTGTAAGGTTCTGAACAATTTTCTTCTAAAGCATAGGCTCTTTGTGCACTTTCCCGGATACAGTTAAAATGGACGTTTGCATAACTTCAGTAAAGTTTGGCTACTTACATTACTATCAAGTGATAAAATCTTCATTTTGTTTTTTCAAATGGAGCTATTTTTTGCATAAAATTTGTGTTGCCTGAAAATTGTACTTAAATTTTGAAGTTAGTTTTCGGTCTCAACTCTAGAAAGCATTATCTATTCCAAATAAAAAAATATATAAAAGAAAGAAAGTGTAGATTTTTCCATCAATGAAATTCGATCAATGTCAAGGTAATGTCATAAAAACCTACAATTATTAAAAATAGGATAATAGCTATAAAACACAAGACACTTCATCCGTTTAGAAACTTAGTAACACACGGAGAAGGTTCATGAATAAAGAAACTTTCTGGAGAAATGAACACAAAACGTTTTTGTAAAAACAACCTTTGTGGAAGTAAAGGATAGCTGAAAATGTTGTTAAATGATAGAAAACAATTAATTTTGATAGACCATGTACTATAACAACATTTGAACAAATGAAAATGCAATGAAAATTTTTGTAATGCGTGCAAAATATCTAGTGCCATGCTGTCATTGATCCACCGATCGTTGGAGTTAAGTTCATGGATCAATAAGGGAGAGCAGAAGATTGTAGTAGTAGCTCAATTATTCTATGTGAAAAAAAGCAAGTGATATATTGGTATATGGCCTAGTAGTAGCGTTTTCATGGCTATATCAGCTCCATACCCAGGCGGACTACATCAGCTCCCAGTTTTCGAATTGGATCTTTGACACTTTGATGGTCTTAAAAAATTTCATCATATAATAATTCAATATGGAAATGCAATAACGTTTTCTCATGCAGCATAGAAAAATCAAAAAATAGTCTTTTGTCTCGATTAAAAATCGCGAATCCAACAGCAGCATCCTATCCGAAAACATTGATTAATACAGATTGAACTTCGAACGAGTTCTTCCACGTTTGCCGCTAGTAACATATGCATGGAATCTGTCATTCTTTTTGCTGCACCCAATATTGATATTTTAGAATGAAGTTATGACAGCTTACTTTCAAAAAAATTCTACACATATTTCTAATGCGATTCACAAGGACAGTCGTCTAGTATCGAAATAATCTCAACGTGCAGTTACTGAACTGTGATTTACATAACAATAAAAACCACATACAAAACATTTTTAAAGCTCTATCCGTAAAGTCGCTAACGTAATTCGTACGTGATCTTTGTGAATTTTGATTCTACAAATTCTAACAAGCGCATCAATTTTGAAAGGTGAGTGCAGGATTTTATAAACAAAAATTAGGTGCCGCAACGTGTTTTACCATTTTAGTCCTTTAGTAATAATACATAGAATATCTGAAGAGATTGATAACTATTAAGTCAATACAAGACACCAACACCCTTGATTCCCCGTCCACACTCGCGAGACCTAGGAATCGAACCGAAGTCCGCGGTGGAGACGAGCTCGCACCTTCTTCACTAGGCCACGTTGATGGTTAAAAAGGAATGCGAGTGAAGTTGTTAATAGTATCGGATTTCTGTGATGTTGACTGCATGTTTTACATATGATTCGGAAAAGATAGTGCAACGTTCTACTCTACGTTATTATGCCATATTCATTTGATAATAAATTCCTTTCGGCTTTACTCTTCCGTCGACTTTATATTTCATCTCTCAACATTCACCTGAGAAATTTCGATATAAACAACATGACAGATGTGCTAAGAATACATAGGCAACAGCTGTTAATAAGGTAAGAAAGTTTTCAGGACGATGCTGTAAAAAGTCAAAATATTTGATACTTTGATCTACCAACTGTCATTACTTTTAAATCAAAATTCATACTTTCCTGATGATATGTTTAATGACCATAGCTACGTCGCGTCTCTATAGCCTCGTTTACACTAGGCCACTGAGTATCGGGACATTAGATTTGAAGCATCAGTCTTCGCCGTCACACGCGCGCACCTGCGTTCTCACACGAGAAATGGGTGAGGGCGTAGCCTGAGGTAACTTGTCGACTAAATCGAGATACTAAATTGAGTTGTAGGGTGGTACAACTTGAAGAGGACACTATACGATTAGGATGCGTTCGCGATATAAAAATTCTCATAGAAATGTATGTTCGATAGGCTTACGGTCAATGTATTTGTTATCTCGTACTGATCAAAATGAAGTTAGTTTCATTGAAATCGATACTGTAGATGGAAAGTTATGCATTACAATAACTTCTGTGGTCTTCAACGACTGTGAACGACTGTGACATTGTTTTACGTTTTTCAATTAGTCAGCTGTTCATCAAGTTATGTGTTCAAAATGTATTTTTGTGATTTCTCCACTAATACAGAACAGATTTCGACTATGTAAACTGCATTATAATCCTTGTAGAAAGACGGGTACGATTATGAAAATCAGTTAAGTCATTGCAAATTTTCTAATCAACGTATAACTTGGTGCTTCGTTCACATTATACAACTATCAAACAGTAGCATGAAAATTCAAATATATACCAATCCTCTATTACCATGACAATTTAAACGTTAAGATGAATCAATAACGGATGCTAGTGATTCGGAAGAGTCATTTTCTCTTAAAATGGATAAGTGGAGCACCGCACAGACAGTGACCTTAGTCGAGTTGTATTTCCAGCATCCATGCCTTTGGAATGCCGAATCGACAGATTAAAAGAATAGAGATATTTGGAATGCCGCATTGAAAAGCATTGTCGACACATTGGACATGGAAGGCGTGGTTCTCTTCTTTTTTTCTTTTATTCGCGCGATTTCCATCACAACATTTGAAGCAGCCATTAAAAGTTCGTCTGACATAGTCAAAACTGTTCATAAAAGAGCCTCAATAGTCTAGTACGTCGCAACTTAAAAACAGTCGTGTAAACACCAGGCCACTGCGATGGCGTATCAAGGGGAGTCGCGCGCGCTTTTATCTGGCAAGTTTCTGTGTCATTTCAAGTCAACTGTCCCGACACTCAGTGGCCTAGTGTAAACGAGGCTTCAACCTATCTGATAATCTTCGATAGAGTGTCACTCCCGATTACTATAGAATAGACGATGTAAGTTAATAAATGTCGTTTTGTGAGCTAAGTTATGGCAAAGTCAATCCGTGCGTCAATTCTATTTCATTATCTGTCACTCGTCTTGTACCTTGTTGTCACCATATGAATGAAAATGTGTAAATGTGAGCGTCCTTAAAAACCTTATTCCTTACAAATGTGAAGTATCAAATGATTAGTTTTTGCAAAATTATGCAGTTTATAGCAATGGTCATATCCTAACGATTAACTTGTAATGTGAATCACTGAAAAGTATGCATTGCCTCATTTGCAATCGGAAGAAATAACTTAAGCAATGTTGGTCTCTTTCATCAGTCTTTAATTGTTCGCCACTCCTTCAAGCATTGCGATGAAGTCATCAAAACGCTTCATATCGTTTATTTGACGCAGATCGCAGAATTCTTAACCAATTTAATGAAACATACTTCATTTCAAAAAGGAAATTTTACGAAGAAGACGATGGTGGCATTTTGCAAACAGCAGTCATTTTTTCTCCTTGAAAATGCTCGCTTCTATCGCTCGTGCTCATCGCAGTGCGTGACAACAGTCGATATAGCTTTGTTGACAGTTTGACAAAAGGATTGATTTCACCTGGTTTTTATTAATAGTATTGGCAGTGAAATATCTGATCTGATATTCCCTCAAATCATACGAGTAGTGAAAACTGTGCCCTACTTGCCAGGGATAGGTACATGGATAGGTACATGTAAAGTTTAGTGTTGTCAATAGGAACATGGATAGGTACATGGATAGGTACATGGATAGGTACATGTAAAGTTTAGTGTTGTCAATAGGAACATGGATAGGTACATGGATAGGTACATGTATACTTTAGTTATCGATAGGCACATGGATAGGTACATGTATAATTCAGTGTTATCAATAGGAACTTGTATGAGATCTGTTTTACTGGATAGGTACATGTGTTTGGTACACTGTGTTTCGGAACGTCTATGATCGAACTTGTGTGGTTTGGTTCTGAGCACTTGGGTACGTACCGATAGACGTCCGTTGTTTGATTTTGAATGGGTTTGCTCAATTGCGACTATTGTGACTATTGCAACCATTGTAATCAAGATGACACATTGATTTTCCTTTTACGTAGACAAACTATGCTATAAATATGAGATAGTTTTTTGATGACATACATAATGATGACTAGTATCCCAACGTCGTGGGTTGTCGCAAGAGACCTTGGATATTCTTTCAAAGCCATAGAAACTGTAACAAATCTCAGTGAAAATATCAATGCTGGTGATTTAGTTGATCGACTAATGGATCTAGATGAGCATGCTATGAATCACAATTTGGATCGTAGGTGGATAGAGGATTTCTCCATGCTACACTGCAATGATAGTGAAATTAGGAGGATCAAATTGGAACGATATGGAAAGAAGGAGACATCTGACAGTGTTTTAATAAAAAGTTCTCCCAATAAAAGTGACTTCAGAAGGAAATTAGAACAAGAGACATTTAAATTATTATGTGAACGGAACTGCGTTAAATGTTTTAAACAGGAACGATCCCTTCTCTTTTTGCCATGTTCTCATAGCGTTATGTGTTCTACATGTTATGTACCCTTTGAAACTTCATCTTGTCCCCTTTGCGATGAAGAAATATCTTCAACAGTCACTGTATATCGTGCATGATGAGTCATCATGCAGGTCTGTGATTGGTCACTATTGTGTCTTTGTTTGACTTTTCTATATAAGGAGGACATTGTACCGTTCTATTTCAAGCATAATTTGAGGCTAATACAATGTCAATCAGCATGTCGTTCACTACCAACATTCCCATTTCAATAATTTTTCGAAGTCAACTCTTCACGGGCAATATATTTTATTCTGCCGTGAATATAACTGGCTATAAAGCGGATTTGGTGGATCTGATGGAGGAAATAGTGAAGTATTTCCGCTGCGGAGAGGACGTTGTGGTGCAGAGAATGTTGATGAGAGTCGTGAACAACGCTCTTACACGAGTTGCAAGATTCTGGCTCAATGAAGTATTTCGCCCACTAGCTCAAACGGAGATTGTACCGGAATACTCTCGCTGTTGGTGCAGCAGTATCCAACGGAAACTCAACACATGTCTCCATGACATTATCACCTCCAGCTACTATGACGAGAAGGGTGACAAATGCAAACTGGACTTGTTCAGTGGACCGCCATCAGTAAGCATCAATGTGGCTGCTCAAGGACATTCTGAGGTAATCAGTTTGCGGGCATACTATGCCAATATTTTAAAGACTTTCCATTCAAAGCCCTGCTGTATGTGCTGTCCAATTTCAAAACATCTAATGAAAGACATTGAGCAGCTCATAACTGCTACAAATGAGACTCTAGCCGATGTGAGTGTATATCAGTTTCCCTCTACAACTTGTTAAGTGTTTTATGTAATTTTATACGTACCAGCAACAAACTCTGTGTGAATGCTTGTAAACTTTTGTATATAATGTTGTAAGTACTAAGCAAAAATTGTAATTGTATTATCTATTTCCATATTAGAATAAAAATGTCTGTAAAACGTAAGGCATCTTCTCGTCAATCGAAACGGTCCTTCAAACCTTCAAGTCAGTTTAAAAAGGCGTTGCGAAAGTTAAACAGGATACATGATAATAAGAAGAAGTGTAAATTGATTCAAAATTCAAGTGATGATTGCATTCGTGATTTAGCTTTTGCAATACACAAATGTCTACCTATTTACAAGCCTCTGTTGAATGCTGGCTCTTTGAATAGCATTAAAAAGTTTTCAAATCCAAGGAGTAGTGATAAGAAAAGGCGAAACTTAATTCAGCGCGGTGGTGGTGGGTTTCTAAGTATGTTAAATGATATTGGAAACAGTATTAATGGTGTAATCAATAGTCCGCTTGGAAGGATTGCAGCAACTGCTGCAATGTTAATATAAGGTTAGCGAATCATAAAGTGACACGTCATCACTTTGATTGATGAGTCATATATAGGTGTATATAAGGAAGACGCTTTAATGATATTTTACCACTTTCAAGTGACAATTCATTTGCGCTGGTTGAAAGCTCCGAATTAGTACTTGTTGAAACATGACTCAGAAAATGTATACAATCAGAGAGGAAGGTGACGCTTTTGAGCAAGATCTCTTGAAGCTTCGTCCGACACGATAGTGCAAGGGATTGGAAATACATTCTACTTTCAAACCTTAAATTATGGTGATGATGGCTTTTATCTTCAAGTTCCATTCTTCCACAGTAATGGCATGTCTACATCAGGGTATAGCAATATGAGACAAATGCGAGTGACTTTTCCAAAATGGCAACAGGTGATTCTTAAAACTATTGACTCTTTCGCGAAAGAATGTGTTGAGCTGCCTGAAAGTGCTCCCACTCATTGGAGAAAGGCATTAGAGGAAGGAGTTGGTTATAAGGAATTGCCGGAGTTCGATACACTGTTTTTAAAACTATCTGATCATTTTCAAGCATTCGATCTCTTTACAAACGCGATGGAATGTGAGGATCTCAAACTGGGTCGCTATATGGGCTTAGTTCACGTTACCGGACTTTATATTGGCTCACATGGTTCGACTGGTAAAGTCGCATCTTTACAAATGAAGGTTCTTCAACTAGTCTATGAACCACTACCAATTGATAAATGTTTGATTAACATTGATAAGACTGCTTCAAGTGATGGGAAGGAAGAGAGCAAAAAGCGAGGTCGGAAATCTAAAGATGGGAATCCTAAATTGAAGTTGAAGCGCCAAGATGCTGACTTGAAAACTTTCTATAATCCTAATTGTGATGAGGAAACACAAATGTTTTAATTTGTAAATGTTTTAATTTGTAAATGTAACTTGAAAGTTTCTATTCTGAATGTAAATAAACTTGATCTGGAACATGTGTCTGTTTTGTTGTTCTAAGCGAAATTAGCGGGATGATGAGTTTAATGTTAATGGAATTATAAGATGACAGATTTTCGTCTATTCACTGATCGCACAATGTGTGTCGCTGGACCAAGTCAGTCCGGTAAAACTACATTTGTAACTGAATTGCTACAATATAGAAATGAAATGTTTATCAAGGAAATTAAGAGAGTCAAATGGTATTATGGAATATTTCAACCACAACTACATTCTGCACTTCGCCAGAAAGGTTATGAGGTGAAGCAAGGGTTGCCATCAACTGAGGATATCAAAGCAGGTGACTTACTAGTATTAGATGATCTATTACGAGAAAGCAAATCTTCAAAGGATGTAACTGAAATGTTCATTCAAACTGCACATCATAGGGAAGCTTTTATTATCTACATCACCCAAGACATCTTTGATGGAGGGAAAGAGCAAAGAACTAGAAGTTTGAATACACATTATTTGGCAATATTTAAAAATCCAAGAGATAGCAGTCAGATACATCATCTCAGTAGACAGATATTACCTCAACAACCTAAAGTACTTTCAAAAATATATGAAGATGTAACAAAGAAACCACATGGTTATCTATTTATTGATCTAACCCAGGAATGTCCGGAACGACTTCGATTTCGAACAAATATCATACCTAATTCCGCTGAACCAATGACAGTTTTCTCGGTTCACAGTTAGTTTTAAGCAATGTACTTTGTTGCCTTATTATTTTCAAACATGTCGTATTCAAAGATGGTAGTCATTCCTCAAGAGGAGTATGTACAATTGACTACATTACAAAGTGCACAGGAAGTCAAAAATATAGATCAACCTATTACGAATCAACTTAAGGAACTAACACAAAAGGATATGGAAATTCAGAAGATTAAGGATCCCTATCGACGAATGCAGTTAGCAGCTGAAAACATTGACGAGAGGCGACAGATTCGTGACAAGTTGCGACGATTTATAACCTTGTCAACACCTCGACCATATCGTGTGCGCGCTGAGCGATTATTTGACTTCATTGATCCACATGTGAAGTTCAATGAGAGAGGGGAGATAATAGATGAAACAACTGGTGATGTTATTAGAAATAGTCACATAGATGACCTTCTACAATATGCTGTCAGAGATGTAAGGCGAAAACTAGGTGCACCACAAGGGTGGACATATTTTCAGAAAATTTTATCTGATCAAAATGTACCTCACAATATTATTGGAGGACCGACTGTGAATGAATTGGATAAGGGTCACTTACAAGATGGATCAAAGAGTAAAACACCCACGATGGCGGTCAAGCGAGAGCTTGCAGATCCCGATGATCTGCAACCAAAAAGAGCTACTAGGCGCTCAATGCGTGTTGCGAAGGAGTATAGTAAATATTAAGCAAATATGAATTAAGCCTTGCCTCTCTCATATCATGTCGTTACAAAAATTTTGCTGTTGTTTGAAATCTGCGCTCGAAGGCAAAGGAGAAGAGGGCATAGAGGTTGATATCAATTGTGTTAGCAGTTGCTGTGCGAGTAATACGCGTGCAAATCAGAACAAAGACGATGAGTACAGCAGTGAAACTCAGAAAGATTTATTACGACTTAAATCATCCCGCAAGTTTCAGTCGTCCGGAGGTTCTAGCTCGTGCAGCAGGTGTGGGAATAGAGAAAGTCAAGAAGTGGTTGAGGAGTCAACCGACTTACACTCTCCACAAAAATGCGAGAAAGCGGTTTCCAACAAGAAAATATGTTGTTAACAATATAGATAGTCAATGGCAAGCGGACTTGGCTGACATGCAACAGATATCACAGTACAATGATGGCTATAAATACATCTTAACCGTAATAGATATTTTATCTCGCTATGCTTGGGCACGTGCGCTGAAATCTAAACGAGGGCCAGAAGTTGAAGCGGCTTTTCAGAGCATTTTCGATGAGGGGCGTGTTCCGCAAAGAATACAGACCGATCAAGGGAAGGAATTCGAAAACTCTCATGTTCGAAGTCTCCTTAAAAGTCATAATGTGGAATTGTTTAGTGTCAAAAGTGCTTATAAAGCTGCCATGGTTGAGAGGTTCAATCGCACACTGAAGACAAAAATATGGCGCTATTTCACTGCAAAAAATACACATGTTTGGGTAGGTGAGCTGCAGAAATTTGTTAAGAATTACAATGAAAGCTACCATCGAATCATTAAGATGAAACCAGTTGATGTTACCCCAGATAATGCGATGGATGTATGGCTTCGATTGTATGATAAGAAAGCGAAAAACATTTCCAATGAAAAGAAAATTAATGTTGGTGATAGAGTTCGGATTTCAAAGGTCAAGTCTACATTTGAGAAGGGGTATCTACCTAATTGGACTGAAGAAGAGTTTTTTGTGGATGAAGTAAATACAAAATTTAGGCCCACCATGTATAAATTAATAGATTACCATGGCAATCCAATTGAAGGAAAATTTTACTCTTATGAATTGCAAGTAGTAGACAGAAGTGAAGAGGTGTATATGATTGATAAAATAATTAGGAGGAAAGGTCATGGCAATCAAAGGAAATATCTAGTTAAATGGAAAGGATATCCTGATTCATTCAATAGCTGGATAACGCACCAGGATCTACAAAATGTGGAGATGGGAGACACTCGTAACTTTTAAGCTAATATAGCATGTGACTTCTTCCATATATGACTTTAACATGTCTACTAACTTCAATATCATTCTTCCAAGCAATAGCAACCCCAAGATATTCCCAAGTAACAAACCATCTCTATACTCTGTTGAATTCGCTAATCCAATTACTCTGCATGGACCCCATGAAGTTGCTCTAACTGAAATTACTTATTACAACGATATCAGTTTGCTAAAGAACCACTATTTTGAATTACATAAAGAAGTGCGAGAGAAGGATGATTGCTTTCGCATATTTCAAAATAGTCTACATGGTACATGGGCTTTTCATCATCTAACTTTACATCCTTTTTCAACATCTTTACCATCTGTTCAAAACATGATTAAAATTCAAAAGGCATTTGCAACGTCAACTTTTGATTCTAAGGTTCCCACAATGAGCTTGCAAGATATAGAAAAGGAAATCGGTAGAATGTTTGAACGAATAAATGATCTCTTCAAGCTGACTTTGAATAAATTCTACAAACCAGTCATAAAGGGGTCAACAAAATTGATGAAGGAAGGGAAGCATGTTCTTCTTGTATTAGGTAAGGATTTGAGTCATACTTTTGGGTATTCCAGAACAACTTTCTCATCAAGGTATTGGTACAATGGACGTGGGTGGAATTCGGAGAGGAAAGTCACTGATTTTCAATGTAGAATTGTGCCATTGTATGCATTACAAAAGAGGAGCATCCGAGTAAAAAATAAATTTGAGGTCATTAGAAGTGTTGAAGACTTTGCAAGAAAGTTTCAAGGATCAGTGCCAGAAACGTTAATGACTTGTGAATATAAGAAAGAGAAAGTAACTTTATTTACTGTTGAAAAGGAGGTAGAATTTATTGTTTTTACTAAAAAGACACCATTGGAAAAGTCTGAGTCCGCTGTTATTGAATTTGGATCTGAAATGATTGGGATGTTTAAGGGCCTTGAAAGCGCACCTTGGTTGACAGAATTAAATGATACATTCAAGGTTCAATTGTCCTCTTCTAAACTCAAAGCATCAACAAATGCTTCATGGGATATCCACGTATACAGCGAAGACATATCGGGTGATGAATTGTCTACTTCCAGTGAACTTGTAAAAAGAGTTAATTTGAACATTGAAAGCTTGAAAACGCCATCTGAATTGTGTACAAAGTTAAATGAGTTTGGTGTAGATTACCTTGATGCAGATGAATATCACTTTTCTTATGACCCACATAAGAAACGCATGATTCTAAAGGTAGGGAAGAACTCTCTTATCAAGCTGGATAGCGTGTTAACGACCACATTGGGATTCTCAAAATCAACTATTTATGAAGGTACATCAATAGGCGATACAACCCCATCACTAGAGCGTGATATAAGTAACTTATACGTCTATTGTAACATTATTGAATATACAAGGGTTGGCGACATTGAGGCCCCACTTCTGCGCACATTTCCTCTCTCATCCGTAAGGAAGCAACTAATAAATCGAGAATTTTTTAATACAATGTATCTACCAATCAGCCGAAATTTCATCAATAGAATTGACATATCAATTCATGATGACGCAGGAGAAGTAGTACCGTTCTGTGGTGGTGTTACTGTTTTGACCCTACATATTAGGTCACGAGAATAAGGCTTTACGCTATTGTGACTTCCATAGTTATTCAATAGTCATAATGACAGGCATTTACAGTAGACCATCATATCAGAGCGGTTATCCCGTGTTTGTTGGAGGTAGACGACAAGTTGGAGGAGGCATATTTGGTGCACTAAGACGTATGGTTCTTCCAACACTCAAAAAGTATGGCGTACCAATCATGAAGCGTGTTGGAAGCAGGGCTTTAGATTTTGGTGCAAATGTTGCAGCTGATGCGCTTCAAGGTGAGGATATCGGTGAATCTATGAAAATGCGCGCGCAGCAATCTGCCATAGACGCATTAGATGATTTAACAAAGACGAGACGTACAGTTCGGAAGAAGCGTAGGAAGTCAAGACAAGTTGGATCAGGCCGAGTTACTAAGCAAAGACGCAGGAAAAGTAAAAAGCCGACTAGAGCAGCACGTTCTAAATATAGACGTCGAGTGAAAACAAGAAAGCGCAAACGAAATTCCACAGCTACTAGAAACAAGTCAAAACGAAGGAAGACAACATATTTGTAGAGCTAATACGATGCAGAGTATCAATTCGGCTTTGTGTTTCTTCGATTCTCCCCCTCATCAGACAGACATCATCTCCTCAACAATTGTAGACATAGTCCCCACAACAAATATCGATGGTAACCAGCAGCCTATTCAGTTTGATATACCTGCCAATCCTCAAGACTATATTGACTGTCAATCCATTGATTTAGAGTTGTGTATACAAATTAAGAAGACTGATGGTACAAATATCGATTCATCCAAGGATAAAGTGGGATTAGCAAATCTTCCTATTGCCAGTCTGTTCTCAGATGTGTATCTAATATTGAATGACAAACAGATTGAAGGAGGGGATCGAGCATATCCATATGGAGCATATATACATACAATGACTCAATTTCAAAAGCAAGCTAAACAGTCACACTTGCAAGTTTCTGGGTGGTATGATGATCAGCAAGGGAAATTTGATGCTGTCTCAAATACAGGGTTGAAAAGACGAATGGATTTAACAGCGGATTCAAAGGAATTATACTTGAAAGGACCCGTCTATCTTGATTTCCTTCGTCAATCTAGATATCTGCTATCACAGGTTAAAATGCAAATAAAATTTATTCGTGCAAATCCTGAGTTCGCGTTAATGGCTTTTGGAGCTACAAACTATCAAGTCAACATAAGTAATGCCGTGCTCAATGTAAGGCGAGTAACAATGAACCCGTCAGTCATCAACGAGCATGCGACAGGATTGAGGAAAAACAATGCAATATATCCAGTTAATCACAGTGTGTTGACAAACTTCACGATTGGTGCGGGATCATCCTCACATGCCTACCCAAATCTTTTTCCCACTGCAATGCCAAAGGCGGTGTATATCACATTCGTGGAAAATGAGGCATTCATTGGTGCTTTTGAAAAGAATCCATTCAATTTCCAACACTTTAATGTTAGCAAACTAGCACTCTATCAGGATGGGAAATTTGTATCTTGCAAAGCATATGAGCCTAATTTCAAAGATGGTAAATTCGCACGTGAATATGGTTCTATTTTCACCGCCCTCAACATGTTTAATACAGACGATTCAAATGGAATTACAATGGATATGTACAAGAATGGCTACTTCTTCATTATGTACAACCTCACAGCAGATGCAGATCTAGGTGGTGAAAGCGTAGGAGTTACAAAGCCTGGAAATCTACGACTGGAGGTATCATTTGAGTCACCTTTGAAGAAAACAATTACTTGTCTCATTTATGCTATCTATGATAGCAAAGTTGAGATAACAAGAATGAGAGACGTGACTGTCAGCTATCAGAGATGAGTAACTTAAGCAACATAGAAATCTTGAGGAAAATGAGGAAAGCTCATCCCTACTCCAAGACAATATTTCTCAATGTCTTTTCTAGAGATAATTTACCTGATTCAATTCCTTTCTATCCTTGTTCGCTTATCATCAATACGGATACCAACAATCTTCCCGGAAAACATTGCATTGCTGTATACATCAATCGTTATAAAGTTGCCGAATATTTTGACTCTCTTAATCAACCTCGTTTACATGATATCGCATTATGGATGAACAGGTTTTCCTGGACTGTTAGGAAAGTGACATCGTTCCCACTTCAAAGTAATACATCTCTAATGTGCGGTGGCTATGTACTCTATTTTGTCAACGAGAGACCATTGAAAAATAACTGTAAAAGTGCTTTAGAACTATTTTCAAAAAACTGTGATAAAAATGATGTAATTCTTACTAAATATGTTGAAACAGTTTTGAAATAAAGTTTTATGTTGTATCATTAACTTGCTCTCTTTTTTCCAAAACAAGGGTTTATAAGGAAAACAAAAACATGCTCATATTTCATTATCTATTCACATATATACAAAAAACATGTTCACATTTCATTATCTATCCACATATATACAAAATCTACAATTTGGTTTTCATGAAACATTTTTTCAAATCACATATGATGGGAGGCACATCACTTATGTCTTTAATGCCGGTTATCACAATCTTTCCATTATGGAACACATGAACATGATATGGATGCCAGTTAGTCAATTGAGCTGCTGGAAATAACTCCACTTCATAAGTTAGATTATGTGATGATGTAACTTTACGGAAATCATAGTGATAGTGTAATTCACATAACACGGTCATTGTCTTCACTTTCCAATCAGATAATGAATCACCAAGTAAATGTTCCAAAGTTAAGTGTAAATATGAGAGATCACCCTCCATGACCCTTCCAATACATTGGATTGTTCCATTTGGAAAGAATAGGATAGTGAGAGATCTATCCTTCCTCTGAATCCTCCATGTTAACATTGAGGGTCTTCCAAGATGTAAGCTCGTTGTCGGCTTCAATTTGCGTTTTATCAGTAACCATTGTTTTCGGTTGGGTATATTCCTCTCGATCTCTTGTAGATTGAGTTTTGACTTTGCTTTTGTAGTTAACATCCGATTTACAACTTCCAACCGTTTGATGTCCTCCATCTTTAATGAATGACGTTATCTGTGGTAGTATCTCCCTTGTAAAGGTTTCCCATGTGACGTCACTGAAACGAAAAAATCGATATTCAACATCTTCACGTTTTGGTGAACAGACGTTTAGTTTGACTGATGAATCACACTTTATCCATACCTTGTCATCGAGAGGAATCTTGATCCGAGTCTTATGGTTGTCAATGAGATCCGCAAAGTCTTTCAGTGAAGGCAATGAGTCAATACTAATGCAAACGCCACGATGTTTTCGATCACTATTTGCTATTGAATGACGAAATGCTATTCTTTTAGAATTTGTTATGTGAACGTTTTGAACGTCACTAAGTTTCCATGTTCTAATGTAATGAGGCATGTTCCGAAAGCTATGTCTCAAATTTAAGTTTAATGTTTGCCTAAAGTTTGTTATTTTATTAGCTCAACATATCGGAATGATGTTGAGTACAAATTCTTCACATATTCATTCACATTAGGACTACCTATTTATTAGTAATCATTTCTACATATCGGAAAGATGTAGAAATTTCAATTTTAGTAAGACTACTTATGTATTAGTAAGTGTTGCTACATGTCGGAAGATGCAGCAATCGCAAGATCTATTACAAGTGGAATATTATATTGTTTTTATTTAGACTTATTCTACATCACCTGTGACAGGAAGGCATCTCCTTCTCTTCGACGGTGGGGGAAGACCTAGGCTATAGTGTCCATATGGTAATGATAAATTTTTATCCAGCCAACAGCGCTTATCCTCCCAAAGTGAAAGACCTCGCTTCCTAAATGATTTTGTGCTAACTATGTGATTTTTTGAATTTATAATTGTCATATCTTCAGTTGTATCATTCTCACTATAATAGACACTCCTATAGTCATCATGTTTCAATTTTTTAACTGCTGCTCTCTGAATTCCTTTTGCACGTTTGATGCTATGATTCGTAGAGTCTAGATATTTCATGGAATATATTTTCGGTTTTAGTAGGATCATTTCCTCAAGCAACTTTCCAGCACACTCATCCTTAAAACAACCTAATCTAGCTTTGTTTGTAGTTGAGTATAGTCGGTGATGACTGTCATAGTTTGAAGAGTCAAACTTTTCACCGAAGTATAGAAGTATATCTTCCAGACGGACAGATGGTGATGTGTATAAACATAGGAAGAAACTATCGGTATCACCTCCACAAAGTCGCGTTCTATTTATCAGTGGACATCCTTTTAGATCATTGTAATATAATTGATACATTTCCAACTTACTATAGTCAAGTACTGCTTGACCAACATATATTAATTTATTTAAAACTATTGAAGGTTTGTACATTTCCATACCAACCAGATCTTCATCAAATATTTTGTGTTGAACATAGAGGGGATGATTTGACAATTTCAGTAGTTGTTTCTCATTGTTGACTAGTTTAAATTTTTTCCTTCTCCTTACATTTTCCATTGTTTTACCATATAAAGAATTATTTTTCAATTTGTAGAATGACTTTTCGAAGTCAGTGTTTGATTGAGCCCTCTTTTGAGAGTTCATATCAATGTATGTTTTTAACCAAGGCTTTTGTGTGAATTTTATGCCACTATGAATCTTCTTGATTCTCATGCCCATGCTCAAGTAAAATTTTAAAATTGAATAGTGGACTACATAATTTTCCCTATCAAATTGATGGAGCAGAAGTTTCTTGATAGAAGAAAAATGTGTATTTGGTCTTACTTTCTCATATAGATTTTTCATATAGTGTGAAAACATTCTCTTTTCAATCATCTGCATTTCTGGAGCTAATGGGAAATCGGCAGTGTCATCATGAATGGCTGCAGGATACTCTAAATCTAAATCAAAAATGTAGCCGATTTCACCATCATCATCTATATTTTGAACATTTTCTTCATTTAAAAAATTATCTAATTCACTTTCATTCAACCATTTGAAATTTGAGTGGGGTAGATTCCTACTGAGTGAAGAACCGTAAAGGTTATTAACATCTAAGTAGGTCAAATGTCGACTTTCATGTATATTATTTCCTAATTCTTCAATGCGTGCACGCGCTCGGTGAATGTTGGTGAAAGTCATACCCCCTCTAATTCCTCGTTCAAATAGATTGTACATATTTTCATCTTGTATGTAGTGTGGGGGATCATTGGAAGAGAAATTTAGTGCTGAGGTAAAGCTAAGATGTGGGAGACTGACAAAATGTACAGGGTCGACTTCATCCTCACGTTGACTCAATGCTCTAAACACTTCAAATATGTCTGCCAACAATAAAACATCTAACTTCAGATATGCCAGCATGTAATCACCAAATGTGCTACAATTAAATTCAATCCACGCCTTGTTAGCGTGTTCATATTCACTATCGGAACAGTGCTCACGAGAAAGATCATTATAGAATTCAAATTGTGGTGGTAGACAGTCTTCCGTCAACGTGTTTAAGTTTTTGAAGTATGAATATGGAAACACTCCCTTCTGATATAAAACATTATCACTTAATTGTGGAAATTCTACCCTTAATGTCTCTACATGCTCATACGTTTGCAAACCCTTGGCTAATTCACTCAAGGATGCACTTAGAAATTGATATGAGTCTAAGAATTTTAGTTTAAAGTATACTGTCTTCCCTTTGTATTCATTTACAGGGACACTGGCGGATAAAGTTATATATTTTTCAGCATTTGCTGCTACAACATCTAATTTCCAAGACTTCATTCTTCCAATCGCTTTATAGCAAACGATGTGGCTATCATAATTTTTAAAATTGTGGAAAAATATGGGGAGCTCCCGTCTGTTAAGTCTTAACCGGAGATTGCATTTCCTACATAATGTTTGCCTATATCGTCCGGTGATATGATCATGATCACGAACTTTTATGACTTCATCGCTGAATTTTGATTTACATTTGTTGCAACATTCTGCATTCTCGTGGCGTGCTTTTTCATCCGCTGACAGTGACATTGGCTGCCTAGTTGTTGCACATTGGTTGTCATATAAGTCTTGGGCTACAGTTTCTAAGTGGTGCAAGAAACTAATAATGCAATTTTCTCCCTCAAAGAGGTAATACTTGTTTTCAAATTTTGATTGAAGGGCATTATGCCAGACATGATAAGCTCCAATAGCCGCAGGTTTATGTATTTTATTATCAATGTAGCACTCTATATCTGCATAAATTACTAAAGGAGGACTTAGTTGATATTCCATGCTACTTGTTAGTACTTTTAGATCTGTCGGCATTTTTTCTATTTGTGCTTTTCCTCGAATGCAAAACTGGAAATGTCGTTCTAGTGTTGTCTTATATGTGAATGACTGAGTGCATCTTTCGCAGAAGTATTTATGTCTTTTTAAAGTTCTCCTATACAATCTTGACAGCTTTGGAATTCCACAATAGTGTGCTGCTCCATTGTTTAGAATTAGCAAAATATTAACCGTTTGCCTACCAGTAAAGTTACTATTGTAACGAACACCTTTGAGTCCATTTTCATAAAAGTGAATGTTAATTTTAATATCATTATTTTTCTCAAATTTTGGAATATCTTTGATTGATACTGGTGTGGAAATGCCTTCCATATTTAGCTCAGATGTCCACTCACTATATGATTTTACTTCATTCCTTGAATAAGGTACTTCATTATAATGCAATATTGATAAAACTGCATATAGGAAGCAATCATTTGCATTTGAATTAACATTAATGACAGCTTTAGAGTTTTTTAACTTCTTTGGTAGAGGAAATGATTGTCCACCTGACAGTATTGGACTTGTTATTACATTGAACTCTATATTTTGTACATCATCTATAATCCAATTGCTTCCCTTTTTTGTGAAGGCTTCAATATGATTTATTAGACTATTTAGATGATCCTGAAACCAAGCATCATAGTCATAAATATAGTTTGAGGATGATGAGGTAAAGTGTGCGAGAAAAGTTTCTTCTTCTTGAGGATTAGAACGGACATAACGAATTTGTGCAATCAGACGACCGCGCAATTGATAGCTCCTTAGTAAGTCAGACACTAAATTCCCTAACATGGAACGCATGCTTTCTAAGAATGATGTTATGTCCACAGTAGGTGTTGTTGGCGTGATATC
>CAJQUW010014219.1:2500-79593 GCA_907163375.1 Prostheceraeus crozeri | reverse complement strand
AATGTTAGGTGGAAAATTCAATAAATTTGTTCCTAGCATTTTCCAGTAGGAGAACTCAATGTACTTGAGTTTAAAGGAAACGATAAATCATCCAGATGTTTCGATGAGTACGCGTCATCTTCATTTTCTTTCTCATCGACGATCCGCATTGATTGAAGGACATTTCGGTTCCTAAATCAAAGACTTCTTGTGCTTTTCTGTTGTGTATTGCCAAGAACTTGCCAATTTGATTTGCAATGTAATGTCAACTTGCTGAGAAACATAGTAAAAGTAACTTTATAGTGTGCTTGGGGCAATCTATTCAACATCGGCAGATAAAGCAAGTTTTACTCAAATGATGAGAGAAGATTAAAGAATGCATCGGAGAAACTGAAGCATCTTCTGATTTGAACCAGATTTCGATTTATGTTGATCAGATTGAAAGGAGGTTGAAATGTCAGAAGAGCAGTCATCCAAGATCATCATGTGATCAACATATATTTCTTTGTAATATACAGCGTCATTAAAAAAAAAGTATTTTCTAATTCTTTTAGTACACTGCTTGCGAGGAATAAAAAGGAATGGTGAACTAATAGTTGACTTTATAGGAACTAGCTAACACATCAGATCTTGTGGTTGAATATGATATATAACAATCACAAAACTTTCATGTCTTTCGTTCTGAAGTTCAATTTCTTGCTTTACCATTCTAACGGATATCGAATTGATGCGATTGATACAAAATGTTGGATCTCTTTGATTTGAACCGTGATGTGCTTATCGTTCGATTTCTGTTTTCTGAATTTCCACCTACCGGGATTGAATAATGAAAAATTGTTCGAATAATCTTTGAGAATACCGCACACGATTGAACAGGGCGTTTATACTGTCATCTGGTACGAGGAGTGTAAGAGTTTTGCGGATGTTACTCGATGAATTCGTACCCGTTTTCGTCGACATTCGCGAGCTCCACAAAAAAAAACATCATCCGTACTTTTATGGCAAGCGAATCTTTTTACGTGTGGAAATGTGCTACAGCGCAGTTCTGGATCTGGCAAGCCCCGAACTGCATGCTCGGAAGAATAGTGGAATCATAGTGGCGATAAGTTAACCGACTTACGGGTCATAATCATTCCCGATATGAAAACAACTTTGTCTGCAGAGGCCTTGTCTCAGACTTCATCAGATGATATCGCAGAAATTGCAAAAAACGAGCTGGAGGTTCCAATTTGTAGCTCAATCAACAAGTACTAATAGCGCCGAACCCAAAATGCTTAGAATTTCAGTTTTTGATGCTACTAATCCAATTGATGCTACTACATTATCAAGTCTTTCGCGAGTGTTATCTTTTGCTGAAATTGAAAGTGACGTAGGCTAGTGACAGGTCTCATGGAGATGAAAATTAATCTCCAATATTCGGAGCAGCGATTGTAGAAAGTCACATATTCAGTCTAATGAAATTCATGTGCAACATGAATGGTTGCATACATGTGTCCAATTTCGACCACCACAAACTACTTGCTCCTTAAGTTCCATAATAGGGCCGCATGTGCATATCTGCAACTTCTCAATGGATGTTGAATAGTTAATGAAGTTGATTCTCTTGGCAATCGACCGCTTGTCCATGCTCAACATAGCAATGTTTTTTATATACATGTAAAACGATTTGATGCATTACGAGATGTCTTTTGTAGTTATATTGAATTGTAACATAGAGCGATAATACAGAGCGGTTATAAAGATCTAATTGCTAGCATAAATTTGATCATATATCTGATCATAGTTGGTAATCAATCATTAATGTCATTAATTAATCGCCATGTTGCGAGTGGAGATGCGCAAATAAAGATCTATGAGAACAGCATCGAGCGTCATTAGAAAAACTATCTTGATATTCGATAGCAGGTGATCATAATGCGTTCGATAATAGTTACTCAGCTACTGCATCCGTCTTCCATTCTCGTCCTCGCCTCCTGCTAAATAGGTTCGACTAATCCAAAATATTCTTCTCACAAAATAGTTCTCAAATTCGGATTTGATAATGGGGAAAGTCATGAAACTATCTTAGCAGCATCTAAAATCCTTGTGGCTAAGAAATTATCGCCAGAAAATCATACCATTTACCTATGTGGAGGTAGGCCGAAATAGGCCTACTTTCTCACTGCAAGAGGTAGCTAATTGTCCGTTTGAAGTTTCAGTTAGCTATATAGGTTAAGGGGCATCTGGGAACGTTCATGTTATTTGTATTTAGTGGCTCTTCCTGCTGCAATGTTGTCAAGATCGGTTTGTCCAAGGACCTTTTCTTACCTCATTTTCAATTATGAAAAGTTATTCTGCTCCATTGCAACTGCATCAGTCATCGTTCGGCATCTCTGGAAGAGAATGCGTATTGGCTGTGTCATCTGTCATAGTCAATAGTATGTTGAGCTTAAATTCTATTGTCGAATTTCGCCTGTTTGTGTAAAATGGTGGATAATTTTTGGTGAATGAAAGCTTCGATATTCTGCCTCGGCTCGCAGTTTGCGTTTGCCATGTGCAGCAGTGGCTTCTCTATGTCATCACATCAGATTAATGGTTGTTCATAGCTGCTCACTTTCTTTGGAAGACTCTTTCAGAGAAATTCATCTTTTTGTCTCATTGCCACTTTCGATCATCTTAATCCTCCTGTGCTGTGTAGCTTGATGTTTATTTAGGCGAGCGATGGCTCACTCACAACTTATATTGTACTTTGATTTGAACAGCTAGCCTCTTCTGGTGAGGTTACATGTCTATGGAGTACAACCTCCAGTTCTCCCTCACAGCTGACTTCAAATTTGTAGACATTACTCAGACTTTCCTGGATCCTGATTTATCGTCCAAGTAGAATATTATTTTCATCCTCCTCGAAGTGTTGGGATCAGTCAAAGCATGTCTAGTCTTGCACTACTTAGAACTAACAAATTGAACATATTATACTTGGTAATTGAAAATTCAACCACGAAGGCATTGTTCAATACCAGTATTCTTTTCAGTTCGGTCTGGACATCTAGAGAAATTGAAGCCCATAAGCTAGCCCATGAAACCGACTGACTGTCGTCAGTGTGAAGGGAGTCCCAAAATTAGCACAGTTTTTATTTTGCCATGCGAACGAGACTTTGCGTTCAAAAATGATATTTACTCCGAGAAACAGAAGGCATTATCGTGAGGCTAACAAGCATGAGCTTGTAATAAAAGTATCAAAATCACATCTAATGAACCCAGTGTTGCGTCATGCGTTGCACGAATAATACGGCTTCTGTGATCGGTCAGCTTCTAATTAGCGCACCTATGGTTCTGAGCATTCATCGCAAAGACAAATTTTAGATGTTATGAAAAGCTTCATGGACGGTTAATTGCAAGCTATCATTGAGTCAAGAATCAGGAAAAATTTATCAGCTCGCTTAGAAATTGTTCAACTGCTTTATGCAAATGAAAGACCAAGCTTTATGTGCATGTAAAATAAAGAGATCCATTTGGAGCGTCACTGTAACATCATACGTCTGATTTCAAAGTCTAAAAAGACTTGCAGTCTTCTCGATGCCCCTGGAAAAGGCAGAAAGTTTCATAGAATACTGAAAGACAAATTAGAACTTCATCTTGATCCCGTTTCTTTGCATCATATCAGGCAATCACTGCAGAAGATGAAGATAAACGAATGATCTTCGGTCAATGGTCAATATTCAATGCAGATTTAGTAGACAGGATTATTTGGAGTGATGAAGTAATATTTTCAATAAGCGGCTCAGTAAATTGCATCACATTTTTCCGGCAGCCAGAACGAGATTCTGCAGGGAACGAGGCCGATCATGAGACTTTCACAGAATGATGTACATCATATGCCTACTGCGAATCTGCACGTCTGCGAGTTCTAGTGAGTTCCTTTTCTTGTCAGACAGGGTCAAAGAAAAACACATGTAAATCCAATGGGACACAGATTGCAGTTTTTGGCTAAAATTGATTTTTCTATGTTTTCGCTTATCAACTGGAAAGTATTAAGTCTAGAGTCATAATTTTTGGCATGGAATGTGTTCAGGTCATTTCCTATGATGTGCATGTGCTATTATCATGCTTCTGATCGGCAATGTATGTGAGAATGTGGTTGAATGTGGATAAAGTTCCTCTCAATGTTTGTGAGGCTCGCCAAATTTAAGTGTGTTTAGCTTTATAGACAGTGGTGCATGAACATGAAAGGAAATGACCTGAAGACATTACATCCCAAAATTTATGAGTAGAAGATACAAAATTTCATTTTACCCAAAAGCTGCAATCTGCGTCCCATTGGATTCATATGCGTTCTTCTTTGATCCGGTCTGACAAGAAGAGGAACTCACTAGAACTCGGCAGACGCACAGATTCGTGGTAAGCATAGGGTGTACATCATTCTATGAAAGTCTCATTTTCGGCCTCGTTCCCTGCAGAATCTCGTTCTGGCTGCCAGACTACATGTGCAACTGAAAAGCCTCCATGACTTGGACTCTTTCTCTCCATTCATCACGTGTTGTGCTAAGGGAGGTCTTTTCTCGTTAACACAAATTTGAGTTGATCTTTTCCTCAACACTGTCAACGGCAATAATTGCAATTAAATTCTGAAGAATGTCTTCATTCCATAATGTCAATCGAAAGAATGCTTGATGCTCCACAGCAACTTTCCAAGGAGATGAGGCACCGCCTCACTTTCCTCGTCATGCTACCATAACTTCAAGAGAGACCACATTTCTTTAGAGGGTTTTTGTACGCGGCTTTGAAACGGCTTGACAGCATGATCCCCTGATCTGATGCTATGAAATCGCCGGCTTTGGATGGTATTGAAGGAAAGGTTGTTGTAGTTGTTGTATATGTTTATTGAATCAATGAAAATCATTCACTGTACAGAATTTTCATGCAAGAATATAGCAAATAAAAAAAGGAAAGTAAATAGAAAGAGTAAGTCAAACATTAAGGTCATGCACACTTTCACATTAGCAATTGCTGTTAGTCAAGCCACAAGTAAATGGCACAAAAGCATTGCGACGTCTCATTGTAGCTGACGCTGGCTGGAGAAAACGGTGGGAAAAACTCGATTTCTGGGGTATGATGCCATGAATAATGTGATGACAGTCACTTGCAGCTTGTTGAAAGCGGCGGACAGAGGCGTGCTCACGGCGAAGTTTAAGTGATGGGAACCTTCCGCACTTGCATTCGGATGCACGAAAATCTCTCGGCAGTAAGCAAATGAGTTTGTGAACCCGATTTTGAAAACGATCAGCGAAGTTTTAAGTGATGGGAACCTTCCGCACTTGCATTCGGATGCACGAAAATCTCTCGGCAGTAAGCAAATGAGTTTGTGAACCCGATTTTGAAAACGATCAGCGAACTTTTAAGTGATGGGAACCTTCCGCACTTGCATTCGGATGCACGGAAATCTCTCGGCAGGAAGCAAATGAGTTTGTGAACCCGATTTTGAAAACGATCAATCCGGAGTTAAAGGTTTGTTGGCAAATGCACGAAAGCAGGAGACAAGTATTCAAACAGGGATCTGATCAGAGAGTGGTACACTACAGTCAGCTCTTTCTGATGCATGATGGGCTTTAGCATGCGCAAACCATATAATCGCTTGCTTGCACTTTTTAGGATATCGTTGACAGAGGTTATATCATAATAAAAAAAAACAAAACTATTGACTAACCAAAGAGAAAATCGGTACAAAGCTTGAAGAAACCAACAATGAATAAATCACAAATGTTGTTGACAACATCTTAGAAGAGTGAATGCTTTATTATACGAAGATGTATCATATTTTGAACATTCTCTGCAAATACTAAAACCTCATGTTATTTTTTGTTAAAAATAATGAATTTCGAGCGCAAGACGTCGCTCTCACATCGAAATCAAAAGCTGCGCCAATTTTGGGACACCTGTATACATAGAAATAAACTGTTTATCTGAAGTTGGCTAGAATGGAAACTGACCCAAGGTCGCGGCACATCCGGGGGAACTAAGTTGGGGCATGAACCACCAATTAAAAGCTTCGATTTACACATGTGACTGATTCTAACCCAATCATACAGACGTTGGCAGGTGCATCTAAGTGAAAATGCGTGCGATTTATGTGCCGTTATTGTGCATTGCATGAAGCTCAATTTCCATTCTAGAGGTTCTATTGTTGTCAATTTCTATGCCTGTATACAATGTACGTCCGATCGATCAGAAAATATCATTGAAAGGTCTAACAGCACCTATAGTTTCTTACATAAAAAATGCACCTCAGATGGGACTCGAACCCACAACCTCCGAATTAGAAGTCCGACGCGCTATCCATTGCGCCACTGAGGCGGCTGGTTAGTTCGACAAAGTTAGTTAAACTTTCATTGTTTCACTGTAAACGGTGAACCCGTATGTGGGATCTTAAGTAATTGTTCATTTTGTCCGTCACTTTACATATGTACGTAAGTAGTAATTGTTCATAGGTTAGATGCGTAAGTAGAAACTGAACTTTAATTGAAAAGCAGAACAATGACATCCGCGAATGAGTTAATTCGCACTTTACTCACTTGTTCTCAATCGTACATTTGCTTATATATTTCTATATATTAAAGTAGTCAAGAAACTGCACTTTTCTTTTTACAATGACAGCAAAAAATTGGAAGGATGAATTCATTTTTCTGTTGCTCACTGGAGATTTCATTGTATCTGATATTACTGACATATTATTTTGAAGGTTTCACTTTAGCTTCATCACACGGGTTGACGGGGAAAGCCCACTGACTTATTAACACTTGATTTCACATGTTCTCATGAAGCTATACTGCAGGGTATTCTTAATTTCCAATAATAAAACACTTGAAACTGATTCGAATGGAGTGGTCTTCTTGTGGCCATTCACACTCAAGCATGTTACGTTGCATTGACAGATGAAGTGATCAAGGTGCTGGAAAATGGCTTTCTATGATAGACTAAGCTAAGTAATGATAGCCTTTACAGGCCTGGGATTTCTAGTGTAATTGTGCAGCAAGACGTATTAAAGTAAAGGAGTCGGAGCTGTGCAGCCGAAGGAAATACAGTGGGCTCCCACTGTTCCAAACAGTTCCAAACAGTTCCAAAGGAATTCGTCCCAAGAAGGATGAGTACGGGTTCTGTACGTGGATTTGCCTGAAATTGTAGTAGAATTATGTAATCACTCAAGTGTCCTTGAGCTTTGCTGATATATTAGATATTTATAGAAGTGCGCCTTATTTTTCCATTTAGACAACATAATATTTGACAGCACACATTCTCGCCTACTCATTTCGCCACGGGAGTGGATGTTTTACCATTTCGCTACTGAAATCTTCGAATGAATCAATATTTCGGAATTACAGGATGTTCCATAATTCTGGACAGTTTTTCAATTTGTCTATTGTGCCATCGAAGAGGATTCATTTGACTTTAATCTCAAAGCACAAGATGCTCATGTACTAGGTTTGATTTTTGATGAATTTGCAGGGAATCGTGTCATACATCTAATGAAGCGTGAAGATTTAATTTAGTTCTTGCAGAATGCGAAAATGAAGACCACTGTTCCAAACAGTTGATTCAATTTTGTGATAAAGACCTGTCTAGCTGTTTCAGGTGTTCAGGACGGATTATCATTCGTTGTAATGGACATCTTGGTCGCATTCCGGTTTTGCTTTGTCAGTGTATAAGTTTGTCATTCTATTTTCAATTATATCGCTGAAGAATTTATCTTGCCAACTGATAATTTTCAAAGTAGTTGATTTTTACTAAAATATTGAAATCCATGATTCCAAACTATTTTAAGAGAACCGTTCGCACTTATGTATATGCATGACAGAATTGATGCATGAGCATCTTATGATATGAGATTGATGTCAAGTAAATTCGCTGAGATAGCGCCGATAATGGTCGGACTTCTATGGCTGTGATAATTGGCATTATTTGCTTTCTTAGTGAATGAGTAAGTTTGTCAGAGATGGCTGCAATACTACAGATTAAGTAGATAGATTCGAGAGGATCGAGTGATATAGGTTTGAAAATGAGATGTTAAGAGGATTTAGTTAGATTAGTCTTAATGTGCATATTGTGATGTTATTTTGATAGATAAGCTCTTAACCCTTGGTATACCATGGGTAATTTTTTACCGCAAAGCCGACAAGAAGTGGAATGACGTTTGAAATGTTGTATTTTTTTCAATGCGCTTTTATGACTTTTCCTAACTCAATAAACAAGAGATAATACCGCGCGTTGAAAATATTCTGCTAATTACTTTTTTCCGCACATCGACTTAAAATATTTCTAACACGGTTTACCGGCGAGGAAAAAAATACCCCAGATCATATTATCAACTTTTCCTCTTCTCCCCTCGGACGTAAGTTCGAATATTGCAGATGGGGTATTGTTACAATCGTGCTTCGCCATGCGGCAATGCTAAACTCGTCATTATTCTATTTATAGCCTGTGAGAAGTCCCCAAAGCAGATCTCATCTGAGGTAGCACACACACTTTTGCACAGCCATTTCTTCTCATTCTGCAATGGATGTGCACGCAGCTGTACGCATGATGCTTGCTGAAAGCAGCGAGAGCGACGAAGGTGCAAGTGACAACGAATTCAGGGATGAAGTTATCATTGACGACTGAGCCGTGGATGAAGAAGAATCTGGAGACGACGCAGTGATGGAAGTTGTGGATGCTATTCACCAGCAATTTGTATATCTTCGATCTCGTAATGGACATGAACTGTGGTCATGAGAGCCTGTCACACCTCAGGTGGGTCGCGTCGCTGCATATAATGTGATACGAGAGCGTCAAGGACCGACTAATGCTGTGCGAAATGCTTGCGGTTTGAGCCCTACCGATGCATTCAAGCTTTTTATTACGCCTGACATTGTACGCTTTATCGTCTACTGTACAAATATTGAAGGTGCACAACGCTTCAATGACTGGCGCTCAACGGATAGTGAAGAAATGTATCGCTTTTTCGGGTTACTCATTGCTGGTGGTGCTCATCATGACAACAAGACACGAGTTGCGGATCTGTGTAATACTGAGCATGGACGGGCTATGTACGCATCTACGATGCCCCGCAACCGATTCACGCAGCTGCTGTCAGCAATTCGTTTCGACGTCCGTGCAAACAGGAACGAAAACGACAAGTTTGCTCCCATCCGCAGCGTGTTTGAGCAGATTGTAACGAAATTCCGGTCTTCTTATAAAGCCGGAGAGGCAGTAACAGTGGACGAACAACTGGTTGCAACACGTGGACGATGTCCATTCAAAATGTACATGCCGTCAAAGCCAGGCAAATACGGCGTGAAACTGTGAGCGTTAGCTGATGCACAATCCTTTTACTGTCTCAATCTGCAGCCCTACATTGGCCGTACGGGTCTCGTACCTGAGCGTGGTCAGGGTCAGCGCGTAGTTTTAGAACTGACAGATTTCCTCACCGGGAGTGGGCGAAACGTCTACGTGGACAACTTTTTTACGAGTCTTCTTCTTGTAAGGACTCTACTTGGACGAAATCTCACAGTTACGGGCACGATTCGCGGGAATAAAGGTGAAATTCCACAGGAGCTGTTACCAAATCCGAATCGCCGCGAGCAGTCTTCGTTATTTGCATTCCAAGAAGATGCCACGATGGTTTCATACGTCCCGAAAAAAAACAAGGCAGTAATTATGCTTTCGACACTGCACAAGGACGCCGCAATCGATCCCAATGGCGCGCGGAAACCGAAAATTATAACTGATTACAATCACGACAAATGCGGCGTGGACACATTGGACCAGCTGGTACGTTCTTATTCTTGCTGGCCACTCACCATCTTTTCAATCTGTTGAACATTTCCTGCTACAACGCGTTAGTGCTGTTCTTGCACATACATCCCGAATACGAATCGACGTCAGGCCGTCGTCGCAAGCGTTTTTTGATGAATCTTGCTGCGCAGTTATGTGCTCGTACGCCAACTCATGCAACTTCTATTCGACGACAAGTAGCACCGCAATCGGTGCCCCCGGCTCCAAACGGTGTGGATTCTGTCCACGAGAAATGGATCGGAAAGTAACCAAAGTCTGCTCTGAGTGCGGCGCTGGTGTCTGCAAAGATCACATGGTGCTCAAGTGTAATTTGTGTGCTTAAAATGTACTGTTTTATATCATATTTTGATAAAGTTCTTTGTGGCAACTTGGAAATATAGTGGCAAAGTTTTGCAAAAATATTGTCCAAAAGTTTTCGTTATCTAAAAGTATGGAAATTTGGAATTTTAGACCAATTATTTAATTATATTATGAGGAAATTTTTTACCCCACGGTAAACCATGTCAATATTTTTTTTGGTATACCAAGGGTTAATTGACGAAAATGGTCCTTTTTTGACTAGAAAACCAGCTTGTTGAAAATGATTGCAGGTTTCTAACAAAAACGCACCTCAGATGGGACTCGAACCCACAACCTCCGAATTAGAAGTCCGACGCGCTATCCATTGCGCCACTGAGGCGGCTGCTTGAGTTAAGACAATCACTAAAACTTCTTCGCATTATTAATTAAGGTGAACCTGCATGTACAATCTTACGTAAATGTCTATTCTGTCATTGTGCATGTGATAGCTGCGGAAAATTAGTGAGAGGAGAAGAGAGACAGCGATTCACGAAATGTCTCAAATTGTTCAACCTTTGACCGTTAGCAGCAAATTTCCAAAGTCATTATAGGACATATTCGAATCAGTGACATGGGAACGTCGTTTAACGTATATTTTATGGTGCTTTGAACCTTTCGGCATGCGGCTGTTGTTTTCGTGCAATTTTCGTGGGAAAACAAATGAATGCTAGGAAGGTAATGGAAAGATGAATCTAGAAGAAAGTAGAATATTGAAAGCCTTATTGAATTGATAGACAGAGATCATCGAAACGGGTTACGGTTTAGTGCGCACAGGTATCGTGCGACGCGGTTCTTCATTCACACACAGTGAGGTTCCACACGGCACACCTTGTGGGCATTCCTATGCACTGCAGGAAAGCATTATCTTATGCAGTTTTAAGCATTCTTTTGCACGATATATCTGCTAAACTTCGAATGTATGTTGTTAAGTAGTATCGTGGGCGTCTATCATAATATGGTCTTGCATGCATAGAAATTCATTTATAGGAACACTTCTGCCGAATTTGCTCTGTAACATTGCTTTTACAATCTCCGTACTAGTAATTGCGACTTCGTATAGTCTACATACAGAAGTATGTAGATGTTATTTTGCAAACATTACAAGTCTGATGGCTTTAAGTTATCGATGCGATTATGTGAACTCCAATATATTTGGTTCAGTCACACAGCATTCATGCATGGATCTCTGAAGCTGAAAGTGTCGTGACAAAACTGTGAGTGCATCTTATATTACTAGAATTTCACCATTCGGGACATAAGACCATCGCTAAGTGAAATACATAGACATTTTTGCACTGCAAGGATATTCCATCAAACTCCAGCTGATGTCTTCTTGTGACTTAGCCGACGAATGTATTTGAGTTTCTACTATGGTCATAATATAACCCTTCTGATGACTTTTAATTGTATTTCACAGGTGTCCCACAGGAATCGGACATGGGAACTCTCATTAGATTGATGGGGAACATTTCAACACACCAAAACGTATTTTCTGTTGAAAAATTTGCGTTCTGCTATTCTACTAAAACAATACATTCACACACCCACCATATGAGAATTCCCATGTGGCAACTCTGGAGCTGCGTCCAGAGATGGAGAAAATTCGTATTTTAAGCAAATGACCTCTCTGCGCAGACGTTGAAATGCGACAATTTGCGAACAAGTTGCGAAGCACAATTGATGAAATTGTAGTGGTCATCCATTGATAAGGAAGACTGATCATTTCGCTTGATAAAACTGCCACTCATTTGACAGGAACATGAAGACGCCTCTCTCGTCATCGTCCATTACCATGCTTTCTAACTTGGGAAGACCGACGTGAAAAAACAGATTTCTTCTTGAAAGTCACGATATGTTTCGTGAAGTATCCACTTCACATCGTCACGCAATGGATATAAGATTTATGAGGAACCTACTTAAACTGATCGAACGGGGAAACAATATAATTATACAATGGATACCCGGACACGTCGGACTCGATGCAATGAAGAAGCAGATATTCTGGCAAAGACGACAGGAAAACTAGACCAAAGTGACGAGCGAATTACCCTGGAGGTGGTTAAAACGGCACTAAAGATGAAAATGAAAGAGAATATCATCAAAGACAGAACAGATCATCGTTAAGAGAATTGGAAAATAGACGAGGAATTTTGAGAGGAACTGGCCGTATAGGCCAGCGCTCATGACTCTCGGCTCGCGTGGTGGAAATCAACAACAACAACAAGATTGCCTGACGATGTGAAGTCACCAACCTCGGGCCTTTTTCACCTCGCTCTTCCCAAGTTAGTAACAATGACTGACGACCGCAGCCTTTTCAAAAGTCCATGCATATCATGTCCTGTATAAATGTCGAACCGTACACAGCAGGTTTATCACCCGCACACAATCCTTATTTCTTACGAATTTCAAAGGCTATCAGCATTAAATGTCTTCGGTCTGATTTATGTGTGCTGAAGGATCTCCGGATCTTCGTCTTATTTAGTCTTTTTCCAAGCTTAATCCAGCAATAAACTACGATCCTCAAATGACCTGACTATCCCGTGTTCCAATTAAAACTGTCACTAGAACTGAATTACTCCATGCTGACCAACAAGATTTCAGCTTGAAATGTAATTGCGCATTTTATGCTTACGTAACACTGTTGTTTTCCATCTCTTCAGATATGTCTCGAGCTCAAGCGGAGAACGTGATTAAGAATATCATTCGGGAGATCGCGCAAGAATGTGCAACAAAAGGCCAAGCAGTGTCCGAAACTCTCGTTGCCTTTATGGTGAGTAAACATAGAAATAAATTGTTTATCTGAAGTTCGCTAGAATGGAAATTGACTCAAGGTCGCGGCACATCCGGGGGAACTAAGTTGGGGCATGAAGAACCAATTAAAACCTTCGATTTACTCATGTGACTGATTCCAACCCAATGATACAGACGTTGGCAGGTGCATCTAAGTGAAAATGCGTGCGATTTATGTGCCGCTATTGTGCATTGCATGAAACGTAATTTCCATTCTAGAGGTTTTATTGTTGTCAATTTCTATGTGAGTAAATGATTAACTGCTGAAAACTGAAAATGTGCCAAGTGTTGGATGGAGAATTAATCTTAATTGATCTTTCTTTCATGCAATAACAGATTATTGCTCCATGCACACAATTAGACCGGTTTCTTCTATTTGACTAGAAAGGAAACATTGGAACATGTAACGTTAATGAAATGGCACAATCTCCTGACTAAATACCATAGCAATCGAACAATGAGCAGCCAGTTCAACATGAAATGCGCCAAATTGTCTGAAGTTTCAGTGACAGTTATCAACCGAATCACACAGCAAATTGACTCAGTCTATGTCAAGTTCTACAGAGAAGTTTGTGAACGTTTTTTCGTGCGCCTGCTAACTTTTTTTATAATGATCGGACTACCCAACATCATCGAGAAAAGTTTTGCACAGTTATCTGAATTCTTCGAATCTGAAGGAATCGTGGCGATCGGAGCATTTTGAAGGAATTCACAGAAATCCGCAAGTGACGCACGACTATTTTTCCTACCTCTGCAAGGTATTAAAATATTCTTTTTGCCCACTTAATACGTTCCTTCATGTGCCATCGTTTTGAATCAGTTTGCACTTCTAGCAAAGTGATATGCTTAAACAATCTAATTCTGTGGGTCCATGTGATGATGAAAATCATCTCAGCATTCATTTGCAACAGAGTATAATTCCCAGTAATTTCAACAATTGATTGGAGCATCACAATGAGGACTGAAGAAGATGTCAAATTCGGAGACTCATAAATACAATGTCGTTGTGACTACAGGATTAATCAGTTCTTAAAGGAACTCAATGTTGCTTTCTGGTGGCAGCGAATCAAAATTGATCGGTCATTGCCCATTAACGGGTGAAATTTTGACTCTTGAAAATTGACTGTATTGCAGTACACTTATTATGCAGGAACAATGAACTAGCTCGAATAATGCTCGATAGAAAGAAAACGGAGCTGTCGTAACACAGAAATTTCAGATGATGCGTCGTGGTATGAATGTTCTGATGTGTTCTGAATACTTCTGATGTGTATCAAAGTTCCAAGTCAGCCACTCCTGTAATGGCCCTTGGAATTGTTCAACACACGGAATTCCATGATAAAACTCTCAGATCAAATATTGAATCTGATGACACACAATTTTGATTTCAACACTCCAAACTTTGTGAATGTCGATCATTGAGTTGCTCTCATCAATTTTCGAAGCAGCACAGCACCAGGTAATGTTGTCTGCACATTTAATGCGTACTGAATTACAATCGATGAATAAGTCAAGCAGAAAAATCCCGAACAACAGAGGTGGAAAAGGTGACCTTGCGCTACACCGCTGGACATCAAAATGAAGATTTTAAGCAGTTAAGCAGTTTTATTCTACTTAGAAAGATATTATTCAATGATGAGATAATTAAGATACTCTTCAACACCTGGAAACAGATGATTAATGTTTATATGACCGTTCGATTTCCAGCGAAATTTTAGGTTCTGGAGATACATTGTAGGTCCTATTTTCAAAAATCTAATACTTCTTAAATTATCCAGGATAATCTTTAATTATCTAATCTTAAATTAACTGAAAGTTGACAGGATAAATGCAATAATACATCATTGTCATCGGAAAGACTGTCTTTGTGCTCTTTCGTAAGTTAGTAGTCTAGAAAATAATCCAAACTGAATTTATCATGCTGTTCTCCGTTCATAATGTGTCCGATTTCAGTATTTAAACAAGTTAGTAATTAGTGGAGGAAATGTCTTTTAAAAATACGACCAATCTTGAGCAATTCTGCGAGCGTGACATCCATCCATCAGAGTTAATGGTTTTCTCGTTTTGCTCCTGCATCAGCATCCATCATTGAAAACTATACACTTTTATTAGGTGACGCACTGTATGACAACGGCAGAAGAACTAGCTCTTATTCTCTTCATCCAAAAATAAAATGAATTTTAGAACAATATTCCTTTTAGATTTTCCGGTATAATTGAATTTTGTGATCGCCAGTTTTTCAATTAAATGCGGTTGACATTCGAACCTGTCTTCATCATTTAAGGTGAAAGCGGTTGTCCTGGATCCTTCAAATGAATTCAGTACGGAGAAGACGTTGACAAGAGAGGATGTTCAGAAACTTATCAGAGTAAGTAATCACCTCTTCAATGAATTTATATCCACAAAAGAGTAAACACGTTTAATTTCTCTCCTAGCTTTGCGTGGAAAGACTTTTGGACACGCGATCACCAGCCCTGGATACAATCAAACTTCAAGTCTTCTTTGATATGAATTACACGACTCGAAGTAAGTTTCCTTCTCATCTAATTTTACTGATGATAGTCACTACTAAAGCTTCCGATTATTGAATAGTAGATGCTACCTACATCTATAAGTGTTGAATATTTCCCTTCATTCGTCTTCCAAAAAGTAAATTTAGGCATCTGAATTTCAGAAATTCGTAAATATGCTCGGTTTTAGATGCTTGGCTACATGTATTACCTGTTCAGAAAACGGACGGAAATAATCCAATTACAGCTGAACTTTTTGGTGATGCACGCGTCTAGATCAACACAGATGGTCACAGAACGTTTTCCACATTTGAAAAGGTTGCATTTTTCTTCTCAACTGAAATGGTTGTCTCATGACTGATTGATTTTTCTAAATGGGCTGCTTCTAGATATTAAAATGATCCAAAAAGTGACAGAAACCACTCCTTTTCAAATGACAACTCTCCAATTTTCATTTTGACCTCATCGGAATGTAAATCACGCAATACAAGCAAGAGTTATCTAAAACTAGCTGCAATGGATTGACTACAATTTACTGTAAATCAATGGATTGATGTCGAATTATTGAAATCAATATTTTGCTGATTTTGATTTGTAACAATCAATGTATTGCTGATTTTGATTTGTAACAATCAATGTATTGCTGATTTTGAATTATTGTAATCAATATATTGCTGATTTTGAATTATTGTAATCAATATGTTGCTGATTTTGAATTATTGTAATCAAAATATTGCTGATTTTGAATTATTGTAATCAATATGTTGATGATTTTGAATTATTGTAATCAATATGTTGCTGATTTTGAATTATTGTTATCAAAATACTGCTGATTTTGATTTGTAACAATCAATTTATTGCTGATTTTGATTTGTAACAATCAATATATTGCTGATTTTGAATTATTGTAGTAAATATATTGCTGATTTTGAATTGTTTTAATCAATCTATTGCTGATTTTGATTTGTAACAATCAATCTATTGCCGATTTTGATTTGTTTTAATCAATCTATTGCTGATTTTGATTTGTAACAATCAATATATTGCTGATTTTGAATTATTGTAGTCAATATATTGCTGATTTTGAATTGTTTTAATCAATATATTGCTGATTTTGATTTATAACAATCAATCTATTGCTGATTTTGAATTATTTTAATCAATATGTTTCTGATTTTGAATTATTGTAGTTAATATATTGCTGATTTTGAATTATTGTAGTCAATATATTGCTGATTTTGAATTATTTTAATCAATATGTTGCTGATTTTGATTTGTAACAATCAATCTATTGCTGATTTCGAATTATTTTAATCAATAAGTTGCTGATTTTGATTTGTAACAATCAATATATTGCTGATTTTGAATTATTTTAATCAATATATTGCTGATTTTGATTTATAACAATCAATCTATTGCTGATTTCGAATTATTTTAATCAATATATTGCTGATTTCGAATTATTTTAATCAATCTATTGCTGATTTTGAATTATTTTAATCAATCTATTGCTGATTTTGAATTATTTTAATCAATATATTGCTGATTTTGAATTGTTTTAATCAATCTATTGCTGATTTTGATTTGTAACAATCAATCTATTGCTGATTTTGATTTATAACAATCAATATATTGCTGATTTTGAATTATTGTAGTCAATATGTTGCTGATTTTGAATTATTTTAATCAATATATTGCTGATTTTGAATTATTTTAATCAATCTATTGCTGATTTTGATTTGTAACAATCAATCTATTGCTGATTTCGAATTATTTTAATCAATAAGTTGCTGATTTTGATTTGTAACAATCAATATATTGCTGATTTTGAATTATTTTAATCAATATATTGCTGATTTTGAATTATTGTAGTCAATATGCTGCTGATTTCGAATTATTTTAATCAATAAGTTGCTGATTTTGATTTGTAACAATCAATATATTGCTGATTTCGAATTATTTTAATCAATCTATTGCTGATTTTGAATTATTTTAATCAATCTATTGCTGATTTTGAATTATTTTAATCAATATATTGCTGATTTTGAATTATTTTAATCAATCTATTGCTGATTTCGAATTTTTCTAATCAATGTATTGCTGATTTCGAATTATTGTAGTCAATATGTTGCTGATTTCGAATATTGTAATCAATATGTTGCTGATTTTGATTTATTGTAATCAATATATTGCTGATTTTGAATTGTTTTAATCAATCTATTGCTGATTTTGATTTGTAACAATCAATCTATTGCTGATTTTGATTTGTAACAATCAATATATTGCTGATTTTGAATTATTGTAGTCTATATGTTGCTGATTTCGAATTATTTTAATCAATATATTGCTTATTTTGATTTGTAACAATCAATATATTGCTGATTTTGAATTATTGCAGTGAATATATTGCTGATTTTGAATTGTTTTAATCAATATGTTGCTGATTTTGAATTATTGTAATCAGTATGTTGCTGATTTTGAATTATTGTAATCAAAATATTGCTGATTTTGAATTATTGTAATCAATATGTTGCTGATTTTGATTTGTAACAATCAATATGTTACTGATTTTGAATTATTGTAGTCAATATATTGCTGATTTTGAATTGTTTTAATCAATCTATTGCTGATTTTGATTTGTAACAATCAATATATTGCTGATTTTGAATTGTTTTAATCAATCTATTGCTGATTTTGATTTGTAACAATCAATATGTTGCTGATTTTGAATTATTGTAGTCAATATATTGCTGATTTTGAATTGTTTTAATCAATCTATTGCTGATTTTGATTTGTAACAATCAATGTATTGCTGATTTTGAATTATTTTAATCAATCTATTGCTGATTTTGAATTATTTTAATCAATATGTTTCTGATTTTGAATTATTGTAGTCAATATATTGCTGATTTTGAATTATTTTAAACAATATGTTGCTGATTTTGATTTGTAACAATCAATCTATTGCTGATTTCGAATTATTTTAATCAATCTATTGCTGATTTTGATTTGTAACAATCAATATATTGCTGATTTTGAATTGTTTTAATCAATATATTGCTGATTTTGATTTATAACAATCAATCTATTGCTGATTTTGAATTATTTTAATCAATATATTGCTGATTTCGAATTATTTTAATCAATCTATTGCTGATTTTGAATTATTTTAATCAATATGTTGCTGATTTCGAATTATTATAATCAAGATATTGCTGATTTTGAATTATTGTAGTCAATATGCTGCTGATTTCGAATTATTGTAATCAATATGTTGCTGATTTTGAATTATTGTAATCAATATGTTGCTGATTTTGAATTATTGTAATCAATATGTTGCTGATTTTGAATTATTGTAATCAATATGTTGCTGATTTTGAATTATTGTAGTCAATATGTTGCTGATTTCGAATTATTGTAATCAATATGTTGCTGATTTTGAATTATTGTAATCAATATGTTGCTGATTTTGAATTATTGTAATCAAAATATTGCTGATTTTGAATTATTGTAATCAATATGTTGATGATTTTGAATTATTGTAATCAATATGTTGCTGATTTTGAATTATTGTAATCAAAATACTGCTGATTTTGAATTATTGTAATCAATATGTTGCTGATTTTGAATTATTGTAATCAATGTATTGCTGATTTTGAATTATTGTAATCAATATATTGCTGATTTCGAATTATTGTAATCAATATATTGCTGATTTTGAATTATTGTAATCAATATGTTGCTGATTTTGAATTATTGTAATCAAAATATTGCTGATTTTGAATTATTGTAATCAATATGTTGATGATTTTGAATTATTGTAATCAATATGTTGCTGATTTTGAATTATTGTAATCAAAATACTGCTGATTTTGAATTATTGTAATCAATATGTTGCTGATTTTGAATTATTGTAATCAATATATTGCTGATTTTGAATTATTGTAATCAATATATTGCTGATTTTGAATTATTGCAATTAAGTAACTGCCAACCCCAAAGATGGCAATTAGTTGAATACTTTGCCCCATTGAACTGTTTTTTTTCATGACCTCTGAATGCTTCTGAATTATGGGAGATTATTCAATGGACCTCAATAAAATGAGAACTCATACAGCAGTTACAGCAGAACATACAGCAGTGTGTGTTTGTGTATGTGTATTTGATGCGCACTCTATTCTCTTTTCCATCCATTATCTTTTCATCGCCTGTACAACATACGTTTCATCCTACCACTATCCATTTTCAGAGGATTTCCTGGAAGAGCACAAACGGGTCATGGAATCTCGACTGCAGCCCGTTGTCCGTGAGATAACAGATAGTCGTGCAAGGACGAAGGAAGAATTGGAAAGTCTATACAGAAAGATCGTATCCGCCATTCTTCTTCGTTCTGGACTCGGAAGCCCGACTGATATCAACGTCGTTCGTGAAGCAACAGGTTGGTGATGGTTCGTTTGATGCTATTTTTTGTATGAAAAAACGTCCCAGTATACAGCAAGGATGTGAAACCTTGTGTTGTACGACCTTCCAAATGTCTTGAATATTTGTTTCTTGGTAACGATGACATATTTCTTGTAGTATTCTATGCATTAGCAGTGAATAATTTATGGATAGATAGATAGCACGATTTACGGCTACTTGCTCACCTGTCTTGTCACCTGTCTATCACTTTTTAAAGCAATATGAAGGTGCCTTTCGACAATTCTACATGTGCATCGTACTCATTATCGCTGAAATCTAAATTTGGGGTTCAAACATGCTGTATTTCAAAACATGTCAAAAATGCGATTTATACATCATGTCATACATAAGGCTTCACAACACAGTAGAAAAATTCATGTCTGATTTATGCCTGCATCTTTGATAAATGAACGGTACTGAACACGATTATGAAGGCTTCAGGACATTGCAATGCGGTATGTATTGTGTGATTCTGACTGCAATGATACTAGCACCATAGAATCATGTGATAATGCACTGTGTGCATGTTTGAATTCGAACAGCAAAGATTATCAGCCTCGATTCTACGCAGTCACTGTGCTCTCTCAAACATGCGCTCAGTGATATTTTGTTTTCAAAGTGCTCATTTTGTCTTCATGTCTTGAAACATGATTGTACAGCATAAAATAAATCAGATCAAGGGAATATTGAAATACTTTTAGAAATTGATTCATAAATTATTCTTTTCAGTAAATATATTATTACCGATTGGGTGCATCATTTTTCTCTGTAGGTTTTGCGAAATTTCTCCAATTGTTGTTAAAAAAGCGTTGTATTAATTGAGCTTTCGATGGCGTCAGCCGCACATCCTAGTCATGAATGATGAAATTACATGGAATAGATTCACAGAATTAAATATTTTGTTTATCTGCTTCGGTTTGCTAGAAGTGTGATTAATACGAAATAGACGGCACATTGAGGAACCTATTAAGTGGGCAAAAAGGAATTCCTTATGCCTTACAGAAATAGGAAAAAGTCGTGCGTCGCTTGCGGATTAATGTGAGTTCCAGCAAAGTGCTTCGATTGCCACAATTCCTTCAGATTCGAAGAATTCAGATCATTGCCCACAAGTTTTCTCCATAATATTGACCCTTCCGATCATTATTAAAGAAAGTAGCAGGCGTACGAAAATTAGTTCACTTGATGATCCTCCTCGGCATTGCTCACTGTATAGTGCATACATTGAATCGAATGTTAGCCAATATGTGTGTTTTGGTGTGTGCGAAGTGATATCACAGCACGCACGCATCTCTCACTGGCTCTGGTGTCCTCTGCTGACAGCTTATTGTTTGTCATTTCCAATAGCAAGCGATACACGAATTATCCATTCGAGAAGGAGCAAGTTGTCTAATTCTGTGTCATTTCGATATTAAGGTTACATACAATTCTCCCTTTCTAGGAAACCGAAGCGCGCGCAGATGGATCTAATTATGTGAATAGATTGAATCCGACATCATGAAAGCATAGTGAATTATTCCTCTTTAACAAATAAAATGCACAAACAATTGACTACTGACAGTACTTACAGAAGTAGGCTAAGAGGATTAAATGTTAAAATGTCAAAGAAGAAATTGACTGTCATATTTTGAGATAAGGGATTTCCGTATAGAATTGAGCTCTAAACCACTAACTTTGGTACGATTCGCCCAAATGTACATTGCAACACCTTTTAACTGCAATCGGAGTATTTTCGCAAAACCTACAAGGAAAAGAATTACCCTTTACAATTATAATTAGACTGCTATTACAAAAATTGCAATTCAAGTTATTTATTGATCCAACCCTGCAATTGACCAATACGTGTTCCCGAAACATCTGAACAATGTTTTGTGGTTTCAGCGGCACTTCAAAGTGTCTTTCCTCAGTCTGAATTGGGAGCATTCATGGGAATGACGAAAAGAGATAAAGAAAGACATCTGCAGGAGTTGACGATGATTGTCACTGGTATTCGTCTCTTCAATAAAGACTGTGGCAAAGGTGGCGAAGGAATTGACGATCGTAAGTTCATCAACTTTTCTGGAGATTTTCACTTTCTAAACTGATGCTGTTCTTCACTTCAGTTCCAAGTTTCCTGAACGAAGGAATTCCGGCAACAACGCAGAATTTGGACATGGAAATTGCCCAAACTTTGGATAGTATAAATAAGTACACAGGTGAGATGAGTTCATTATTAGCTGCGATGCAGATGATAAGACCCGCGTCAGCTCTCCCCGTCAGACAAGCACTCAAATCTACAGCTAAGGGAACGCTTGAGATCGGCAAGCAGCTGAATAAGGAGTTACGGACTTTGGATGGCTACCGGGTAGGGGCTGAAACACGGCTAGCCACCCAGCTAGCGACTAGCATGCCTGCTGATGACGGACTCTCCGCAGAATTATGTTTGATACCTTTTGACTTTGTATTCCATTGAGTACTTGTGGACATTCTTGCGCAGATCATGCATTTCATGATGCATTTCTTGAGAGCATTGTTTATGAGATAAATCCGCCCTGCAGTCCTGATTGGGTTTTACCGAATGTAGAATTCATGTTATTTTGTACACGATTGACCTGAAGTAATTTGAGTTGTACTTATGATCCAAATATCGCATCACATTCAACCAGTTTGGGGACGTAAATAGCAATCATGGAGATGTTTGAAAGCCCAATTTAAATAAAATATGAAAATCTTTTTAAAAAATTGGTGATTCTATATTTTGAAATGCTATTTTTAGTGCCAAGATGATATCAGACGGATATCACCATCAGAAAGTTCACACACTAGGTATGTCGTAATATTTACACGAGTCATCGGAGCAATGTCTCCAATCTGTTGCTAAAAACCTTATGAAAGTCGCTGTATACAAAGTTGAGCGTGTGACTGTTCTCATGGTGAAATTCATTTGTCCTTTCTCTCATCATTGTTACCATCAATTGCAAATAAAAAATTTAGTTTCCAACTTTTCTTTGAACACTTCTACATTTTGTCAAATTTGTTAGCTATCATGGACATTAGTTGTAATGTTAAACAATGGTTAGATGAACAGAGAATTTTCATTTGAATTTGATTTGAGTCTCATACTTCAGAAGGCAAATTCTAAGTAAGGATAGCGGGTTGGCTCATTGGTGGGGGGGTTGGGGGGTGTAGTGTTGGGGGATAGAGAGAGTGTGTTTTTAATGGTATTCTGATTATAGTAGGATTGTGTGTAGAGATTGTGGTGTAGAGGAGAGGGGTAAGTTTGTAGTGGATAGAGATCATAGGGTATTGTTTTATGTTAGAGACAAGGAAGATTGTACATATAAAATTGGCGGTTTTGGGTGTTGTTAAATAACTTATAAGATGGATATTGTTTAGGTTGTAGGAATTGATAATGGTTAGTGAGGGGGTAATTGGGGGGAGAGACGTGTGTTTGTATGTAATTGGTTTGTGGTGGATATGAGGAGTAGATGTTAGTGAGTTTGGTAGAGGTCGGGTTGAGGGGATTGTGGCATGTATGCTTTTGTATGGAGGATTGTGATGGTAGGGATAGGTTTTTGGAGAATGGAGGAAAGCCGTATTGGATGTTCGGGTAATATGTGTTATTTGATCGGGATAAATTCTTCAGATACTTTGATTGGGTAGTACAGTTGGGGTGGGTCGTGTGGATACTGGTTGCATGGGGCGAGAGTTATTGTTAGGAAGTTGGGAGGTGGGATTTAAGTGGGGGGCGTGTCAGTAGCAATTGTGGTGTGCACTGCGTAGTTGGCCTGGGGTGTTTTTGGTGGAGCGACTCTGTTTTTGTGCTTGTACTTGTAAGGGGTAGTCGGGTGCGGGGGTATTTGCTGTGATCCCCGGTGTTAGAGTGGGTGTTTCGGCTGGGTATCACTGTGCGTGGTCTAGATGCTCGTTGGGTTACGGCGTCTAGAGACCTGGTCGGCACGAAGGAGGGGAATGTGATCTGACACATTAGGGGGTTAGGTGGCGGTGAAAAGGGCTAGATTAGGGTTATAAGTGGGTTTGGTGCAGAGAATAGGAGATTGATATGTGGATTGGTTGTGGGGTGATTAGTAGATTGAAGTTGGTACATCTGCATTAGTCGGCACTAGCGTTGTATGTGGCTGGATCATATGACTCTTGAGTGGTTGTGGGGGGGTGACGGGTCTTAATGAGGTGGATGGCTTGTATTGATTGGTCGGGTTTCAATATTGGGGCAATATGGTTCTGCATTTGGGGGGGGACGTAATGAGCGGGTCATTTGCCGTAGTGATATAGGGAGATTACAGATTGGGAGTAATGGGTCAGTGGTGGGTCCGGGGTCCTGTGAATTGGCAGGGATGGCGGGGGACTATTTATGGGTAACATGCTGGAGCCGTCATTGGATCCTATTCGATGTTTGGTTCTCGTTGTTTTCTTGCTTCCAGGGCGGGGAGGGGATCGAAGTGAAGGACGTTATTGATATCGAAAGGCGCGCAGGATGCAAGTACTTGTTCTGTAAGGTCTTGAAATCATGGTAGAAGCTGATGTGGATTTGTACTTCCTGTTTCTCAGAACCGATGGCCGGAACACAGAGTTTGATTGGCATTTCCGACATGTCTTCCGCAACATGGAATGGCTGTTTCCGGAAACTACAAAGAATTTTGACAAATTGCCGCTTCAGTACAGAGTGAGACCGAAAGGAGACGCAGATTTTAATGAATCACGTTTATTGCATGAATAGTCCCAATAATGAGAATCGTGGGACAAGGGCACAAATGATAAACAAAATTCCAACTAAAGCAAAGAAATGTCACCACACAAGTTAATAAAACGATGTCTATCACCGGAAAAGTTCCTATTTACAAACATCGTCAGCGTGAAAGGTCATCATTAGACAACTTACTCATATATTCAAAGAGGCTAATGCTTCGCATCATCGTACAACAAACAGACAAGCAGTGTTACTGATATATATAACCTGAGGACTATACCGATGAAGAGGATGTTCCTCATTACCCACGCTGCAAAGTCGATGGCTTAAAAGCCGTCCTCGGTAATTCAGTGTAACAAGCCTAGGACAATCACATTTCTGTTTACATATAATGCGGTGACATCTGTTTTGAAAACGTTTCAACAAGTTGGAAGAAGAGATCTGTAAACAGACAAAAAGAGACGAGCAACACTCTGAAATGCTTCTCGTAATACACGAAACAATATATCGATAAGGAAATCTTTGGAAACAACGTTCTTCAGCTGCCACAAAACGTGAATCCTTCTGGACGCCTTCTTCAAAATTAGAGAGGGGTGACAATTCCATGACAACACCAAATCATTTCGAGAATGTTACACAACGAATATCATTTATTAGAAACGAACTCATGGTAAAATTAACAATGTTGGATTAAAACGTTTGATTACAGATTCATAGGAGAGTAGATATCCTCTTTTTGATCTTTATCACTTAAATGATACTTAATCAATATCTTCTTTCGGTTCTGTTCTCATGGGTCTCGAGGACATGACCTTGAATCCTCCGCTTCTCTTTGTCATTGGTTTTGAAGTCATGACCTTGAGACCTCAGCTTCTCTTTGTCATTGGTTTTGAAGTCATGACCTTGAGTCCTCCGATTCTGTTCTCCTGGGTCTCGAGGACATGACCTTGAATCCTCCGCTTCTCTTTGTCATTGGTTTTGAAGTCATGACCTTGAATCCTCCGCATCTCTTTGTCATTGGTTTTGAAGTCATGACCTTGAATCCTCCGCTTCTCTTTGTCATTGGTTTTGAAGTCATGACCTTGAATCCTCCGCATCTCTTTGTCATAGGTTTTGAAGTCATGACCTTGAATCCTCCGCTTCTCTTTGTCATTGGTTTTGAAGTCATGACCTTGAATCCTCCGATTCTCTTTGTCATTGGTTTTGAAGTCATGACCTTGAGACCTCAGCTTCTTTTTGTCATTGGTTTTGAAGTTATGACCTTGAATCCTCCGCATCTCTTTGTCATTGGTTTTGAAGTCATGACCTTGAATCCTCCGCTTCTCTTTGTCATTGGTTTTGAAGTCATGACCTTGAATCCTCCGCTTCTTTTTGTCATTGGTTTTGAAGTCATGACCTTGAATCCTCCGCTTCTCTTTGTCATTGGTTTTGAAGTCATGACCTTAAATCCTCAGCTTCTCTTTGTCATTGGTTTTGAAGTCATGACCTTGAATCCTCCGCTTCTCTTTGTCATTGGTTTTGAAGTCATGACCTTGAATCCTCCGCTTCTCTTTGTCATTGGTTTTGAAGTCATGACCTTGAATCCTCAGCTTCTCTTTGTCATTGGTTTTGAAGTCATGACCTTGAATCCTCCTCTTCTCTTTGTCATTGGTTTTGAAGTCATGACCTTAAATCCTCAGCTTCTCTTTGTCATTGGTTTTGAAGTCATGACCTTGAATCCTTCGCATCTCTTTGTCATTGGTTTTGAAGTCATGACCTTGAGACCTCAGCTTCTTTTTGTCATTGGTTTTGAAGTCATGACCTTGAATCCTCCGCTTCTCTTTGTCATTGGTTTTGAAGTCATGACCTTGAGACCTCAGCTTCTCTTTGTCATTGAATGTTTTCTAACCAGCTTTCTGTTTTGCAGGGATTTTGTGGATGGGCTCTAGTCCGGTATGACAGACTTCTCATACGAGCTAACCCCAATATTGGAGTTCTACTGTATAAGAACTGCTACTTTGCCTTCTCGACCAGGGCTGCGGCGTACGAATTTGCCCAAAACCCAGACATGTGAGCAAATGGACTTCATTTATACTGACTGTCATGACATTGATTTTCTTTTCGTTCCAGTTTTATTCGTGCTGTTGCAGACGCTGCAAGAAAAAGTCCTGAACTGATACAGTTGCTGGAATTACATCAGCAGTTTTCAACAATTTCTCCTTATTCTCAGGTAAATGACATTTCAGAAACCAATTACGCGAATTATATGCTGAAAAATCTCATTTCAATGTTTTCAACGTCTTAGACAGCGTTATACACTAAATGCGCCCCTCTTCGTTTTAAATGAGCTATTCACTGCTATGTTCTCAAGTGATGAATTTCAGTCCTAATTTATGAGCATAGAATATCTCTATCGTCTACTTTAAATAATTCGAAGTGAATGTAGTTTGACAACAGAATTCTGTCGTCGCATGTTGAATATGCAAAGAGAGCGACAATAATTAAGTCAAGTCCCCGACCGCACTCGTCTGACCCAGGAATCGAACCGAGGAATTCGCGGTGAAGACGACCTTCTTCACTTGGCCACACCGATGCTACAAACGGAATTCGAGTGAAGGCAGAGGTGATGTCTCCAAGTGATATCGACAGCGTATTGTCCTATTTGATAGAATGCTAGCTGCTACAAAAAGTAAGTCGTTCTACTACTACTGACAACATTCCGTCAGTAGTAGTAGAGCAATAGGCTGTCGATATCACTTGGAGATGACTACTGCCTTTACTCGCATTCCTTTTGAACCGTCAGCGTGGCCTAGTGAAGAAGGTGCGAGCTCGTCCCCACCGCGGACTTCGGTTCGATTCCCAGGTCGGGCGAGTGCGGTCGGGGAATTAAGGGTGTTAGTGTCTTTTATTGACTGAATACCTGTCATTCCCTTTAGATGTTGAATGTGCGTGTAGTTTAGAGTGAAAAGTCACCAGAAATATTAGAAGTCACATCCTATATATGATGCTAACATCCATCTTCGGGACAGCACCTTGTCTCATCAGATTCGAACACAAGTCAGTTAATTGTCAGGGCGGTGAATCCAAACAATTGCCCTATCTATACTGTGAGCACGGCGGAACAAATGAAGCGCTGATGGCGATCTCTGTCTGCACTGCTGATATTCATATGCTTTTTATGTGCTACTTGTAATGACCATTGTGAATGATCTGAAGCAACTATTTTGAGCTGATCGATCTCTCTTCTGATACTCGACAAAGTGAATCTGATATTCAAGCACTACATTAAAGCGAAATGAATCCATCTTTACTTTTAGATGGCTTTACTAGGTTTTTTGAATTTATTGTGATCAGCAATTTGATTAATACACTAGAATTCGCATCGGCTTCGGCTATCGGCGGTTTCTTTTTGTCCCGGCAGAATTTCCTATCTTTTCCAAATAATCGAGTTCGCTTATATCGGCTTCGCCTATATCGGCGCATTTTCGCTGTCCCTGACAGAAAAAAATTCGTTTATAACGGCGGATTTCCTGGAAATCCTCAAGCGATGTGTTTTGCCTAGAAGAGTCACTAGAATGACAGTGTATCCTATGTGGACGCGGATGGCTGTAGATTCTGTTAGGACTATCCGATTCTAACTATTCTAGTGGCATGTGAAAATTTAGATCTTCTACAATTCATCTCGACCATGTTTGGGGGCTTGATCAAAATTGTAGAATCTAGCAGCCGAGGAAAGATAAGTAGGCTTGCCACTGTATCTCACTGATAATTCTCACATAATTAGTCTTTCATTCGACGTGATGATTGCATTGTTAACGCCTTCACCTACGATGCTATTGTCAGACCTGACTTAGTGACTGTTGCGTCATCAAAGGAGCACGAGCTACCGTCGAAAACATTGTTGATTTCGATGCATGTCCTCTCTCTAGACAGAAAGCGGCTCGCCACCCCATCCATCTCTATGGTTTCGCCTGCACGTGACTCTTAGCAGCGTCTTGATTGACTTAGATTGGCTGGCTTCGCCTGCACGTGACTCTTAGCACGTCTTGATTGACTTAGATTGGCTGGCCGGTGTTCGCCGCATGCGAGCGTGACTCTTAGCAGCCTCTTGATTTATGCATACTCTTCTTTGTTTTGTGCTTCATATAGCAGGTAAGCATGTAGGTGTGAAGAAGCTTCAATCTTCTTGATTCAAAAAGCATACTCAGTTTTTGACAAACATAGTGATATCCGGTTTGCGATACTTACGTTGCAAGCATCATTCAGAAAGGCAACAATTTTTTAGATATCTATTGATTACATAGACACAATTACATGTACATGCACTGTACATGTTGGACAATAAGTCAATATGTACATGTATTTAAGTATAGCAACGCAATAATTCATGAGTCAATAAACGTACATACATTGTATGATGCATGGCATGATCTCAGAGCTCGTGCAGATTTCACAAAACTTCAAAATTCAGGGAGTTTGCATATATCGGCGGTTTTCGTCTGTCCCTTGAGGCGCCGATATGTGCGAATTCTACTGTATCAGTAACAAATTTCATGACAATGTAGATGTTTGTAGACGAATTCATGCAACATGTCATGTGCAATTGATTTAATGAACAATTGTTACAATTGGTCAAAATCGTCAAGCTCAGCCACATTATGTTTAGGATTGATCTCTCACAGAGTGATAAAGCAACACAGTGATAAAGTCTTAAGTTGAATCACGAAGAATTGACCTCCTATAGGCCTACATGAACACCGGCTAGAATCAAAACCACATGTGGTCGTGAAGTGACATTGCAGTTAGGAATGCGAGGTCGTTGGTTTCAACAACAAAAAAGCTGAATTCGGGAACTTGACTGAGTGGATCTCATCTGTCATGCAATGAAGCCATAATGCATGTTTGTCGAATGACTTTGCAGCCATCTTGTGTGACATTGTTTACTATAGCCCTTCTAAATATATTTTGTACTTCCAGAAAATTTAGATTTTTGAAGTCATTTTTAGTGGAAAATATAAATAAAAAGTTTTGCTGTAAAGCTGGTTATAAATCGGTAAAGAATATTATAATTTTGCATACATTGAAAGTGTGTTCAATCATTTTCAGGGTCGTGACAAAGATCGCATGATTGAAAAGCCCATTATTAAAGCGGAGGTTGCCATACAAACTGACACACATTTCATGGAGAGTAACATCGTGAAGAACTACGAGTGGAATGAATGGGAACTCAGGCGGAAAGCCATCAAATTGGCAAGTTAAAATCCATCTGATCGAATGAAAGCCTTCGATTTATGTTTTTCTTATCATTACAGGCAAATCTTCGTCGTAAGGTCACTCATTCGATGCAGACCAACCTCAGCAATTACCGACGAGACAATGTTTCTCAAGTCTACCTTCCCAAGTAAGACCACCTTGCTGAAATTGCCTATAATTTCAAGTTTTAGATTTGTTATCATAAATTTTTCCTGTTTTCTAACCTTCACGACTTCAATATCACTACTTCTATTTTCTAATACTAGTATTTTGATGACTGTATAATATGACTCAGCAGTAGTTTCCTTCGCAGATATGCGCAAACGGAACTCAAGAGACTATAATCAGACTATTTTCTTTTCATTCAGGCACCAAGTTACACAATCGAAGCGGGATAATTATTCAAACGTTCCTAAGCCATCTGTATTCCACGCTGGGTTACGTGGAGGAGGCATGGAGAAGCCTACGGTGATGACCAAGGTGGACTTGACTATTCCCGTTGAACAGCAGCTGCTCGGAAGTGTTGCAAAGGATCCTAAATGCGGTCCCCCATGAACTTAGTGATTTTTCCTTTCAGATTGATAACTCGTATTAACTTTATATTTTCTCATGTAAAGATGGAGATGAATGAGTGAGATCAATGAATGATATCTTAACAGAAAAATGACTTTTTCTATATTCTTCATTTCCTTGAAACTCGGATTATTCAAAGGAATCGGCTGAAGCCTCACCAACCCTGTGGGAACGCATCTTGCTAATATCAACAGATTATCTGGCGAGGTAGCGATTTTGTGGATAATTTTTTAAAGGTTCATTTTCGTGTAAAAACTATCTCCGCATGTGAAAATGGTCATCATTTATCCAAAAACATGTGTAAAATTAAAAAACGGCAGGTGGCAAAAAAGTTGCTATAATTAGTTGGTAGATATTTGTTTATTAATGCGAGCTGAATTTTCGCCAACCGGCGAAATCGTGGATGTTGTAGCAACTAATTAGTGGTAAGTAGTAATGTTCGTATATTACCTTCACATGAAAATATATTGTATACTCAGTCTGATCTGATAAAAAGGAATCTTCTTTAATTCACGAAGGCTTAAACTAAAAAAGTATTTATCTTCCATAAATGTCGCAGTAAATACTATGATATTATTCAAATATTTGTCATTGTTGTAAATTATTGAATGTCAAGAGATGTTATGAAAATTGATATGTGCGGATTCTCTATATTGTTATCATTATCAAAGAATGATAGTCTGCACCCACTTCTTAGATAGATTAGCTATTAGTCCGGGAGCCAGCGTGAAGTTGTGCAGGGAACGAGGTAGTACACAAAACTTTCACATAGCATAGTACACCTCTAACCTACTGCAAAACTTCGCGTCTGCCGGATCAGATCATTTGCTTTTCAGAAATAGAGAGGATAACACAATCCTATGTATTTCCAGTGGTGAAATTGTGACATTTAAGGTGTTGACTCCATTTTTTCTAATTTTTGCTCATAAAAGTTACACAAATTGGTATTTTGTTGAACTGGTTATTACAGAAATCATCTACAGATCATGATCTTTCAAATGAGTTATCATTCAGTGACAGAGGATGAAGTAAAGTGTACAAACAGACACTTTTCGTTGGTGTAACTGCAAATTTTAACATCGAAATTTCAGGAAAATTGTTGATATACTTAAACGAAAAGTGTCTGTTTGTACACTTTACTTCATCCTCTGTCACTGAATGATAACTCATTTGAAAGATCATGATCTGTAGATGATTTCTATAATAACCAGTTCAACAAAATACCAATTTGTGTAACTTTTATGAGCAAAAATTAGAAAAAATGGAGTCAACACCTTAAATGTCACAATTTTACCATTGGAAATACATAGGATTTTGTTATCCTCTCTATTTCTGAAAAGCAAATGATCTGATCCGGCAGACGCGAAGTTTTGCAGTAGGTTAGAGGTGTACTATGCTATGTGAAAGTTTTGTGTACTACCTCGTTCCCTGCACAACTTCACGCTGGCTCCCGGACTATATATGTAGGGGATAGTGAGGAGGTGAGGGAGAAAATATAGCCTCGGCTGTAGAAGCGGATTGCTGAAGAAAATAAGAGAGAAAGTCAAAAGTAAAAGGTGACATGTATAGCGCGAATTGTCGCCAGCGAATATCCCGCAAATATGACTGAACTGTAGCATGATATTCTGCAGCTGACATCCGCCAGTTTTTCGCAAGATTCGTTCCCACAGGGAACTGTACTGCTTACACAACTGAGTTTAATTATTTTGAAGAAATTGCCGGAACAGACAAAATAGGCCTCACATGTTGGAGATAATTGGTGAAATTCGACACGAGTTTCAAAATGGTGGAATACTCGAGGCAGAGGGGACCACAATTTTCAATAGTTTCCGTAAATTAGTTTCCGTACCCAGAAATTTCGTTGGCTGTAGTAATTCGCACAAAAAATTCAATAACAAATTAAGTGGGAAGGTCATCAAGATATAAGAGTTAGAGGTTCGTCAATTTCCTTCAAATTACTCCTTATTACTTGTAGTTTCACTCTAAGAGATGTTGACCGAATCAAAATTCCACATAGTAACACATGAAGCGAAGTGTTTGATAAATGGGTCACTAACAGAGTGCAGCATTGACTGAAATTCCATCATGTCATTGCAGCATAGGCCACATGTGACGTGAAATCATGACATTTAAAAAGACGCTGCTCCTATGACCTCCCCCAACGGAAAATAATCCATATTTTCCTCGACCAAGTATTTGGCGATGAAACATTTTTGGTCTGCTTTTCAGGTGTGCAAGTGGTTGCTACTGTCAAGGCCTGTATGGCTCGAGCTGTACATGTTTGGGTGGCTTTATAGCAGGGATGCGGAGTCCTATCATTTTGATAGGACTCCGACTACGGGGTTGATATGACTCCGACTGCGAGTGGCAATTATATAAGGCCTAGTTTTTTCAATAGTACACGGAAGATTTTGTGTGGAGCTCATGAAAAATATATAGACCACAAGGCTCGGGTCTGGCCACACCCATCTTAATCATTCAACTTATCTACTATTTATAGATAGGGTCCTTTACCCGTCAATAGACATTAGCTACAGAAATAATTTGATTTGATCTAACGGGAAAGAATCAGTTGCGAATACATGATTCATAAATACACGAGTTTTGTAGATGCTGATTACGGTGGTATATTTGTAAGCTTACTGTTAATTCGCCATTTTTTGCATGTCCCGAAGGATGACGAATTATATGGAAAGCATTGTATAAGATTATTTAAATTTTGTGTGGATGCAACGCAAGGATCATTGAAGTGCAGATTGAGTCAGATTAAGTACAGCTGGGGACGTCGAACCATATACATTTATTGTCAAGCATCTTTCATTCTATTTTGATTCAAAAAATTTTTGAATCAAAACTTAAGAGACCTTTTTATATTTTGCCTTTGATGTCAATGATCTTCGAACAACTGGTCAACTAAATTAGTTATGGCTCAAACATCTATGAGACCTAATTATAAATTTATGCCAGTGGCGGTGAGCAGCGGCTCACCAATTTTAAAAAGCAGTAGTAGGTTCAAAACTATGTTAGTCTGTACTTTGATTCATGCATACATGCACAGCCAATTTGTTTACTATCAATGAATTTTATTTTTCATTTTAACATCCATGTCAACAATGAAAAGTAAATTTGCGTGACTAGTTGCGGAAGCTTGTAATTTGTGTTATTAAATTCTAGTAGTTTCACCATATTAGTATAATGATACTATGACAAACTTTCATTGAGAAATTCATTGTGCCTACAGCACAGGCAACCACATGCATCATGCTGTACAATTTTAAACAATAAACTACCTTTAAGTATATGTCATATATAGTCGTGGACCACGTCAACCGAATATAGCGGATTTCAAAAGCCGCTTCATAGGCTCCATTAACGATGCTCGTGTACACGATATTGGTGTAGTATCTAGCAAGAGCACTTAAAAGAAAAGTTGACTTGTAAGAATCACATAGTGCATCTTCCTGTGGTTGAGTTCCTTCCTACGTAGCCTTCTCTATATATTTATAGGCTTGTTGCAGTGTGGTGAATTACGTAATGAAACATACTCAGGAAAGCACTGAGCGCCATGTGTCTTGACATTAACCCAGCAGTTGATGACTTCCTTTCACGCAGAGAAGATTTTCATTACGAAAGGCGATGGTTTGAGCATTTGAATTGTTGTACCATCAAATTGCTTATTTAATTAATAGTTAATGACTTTGCAAATTCTAAAGAAGATCCCTCAACCTTAGAGAGACTTTGCAAAGGTCAAAGTCGGAGTGGGCCATTTTCACATCATTGATTCAAATAATGTTCGCGGACCACTTAGATACACGTTAGATATTTTACTTAGTGTGTTAGGCAATCTTGAAAACGTGGGGGAGGGAGATAACCCATAAGTACCAATTGTTGGTGGGCCACACGTTGCCCACCACTGATTTGTGTAGAACTATGCTTACCAGTACATAGTTCATTGATTAATGATAAATAGCTTCTTAATCTAGATTAATATAAGAACATAATGACGTCTCTTTCATAAGTGTTTACGGTATAAGCCAGTTGTAAGACAGGTAGATCTACACTACATAATGCAATTTGCAACAATAGCCAAAAAATATGTCATAAATAAATGAACAATTACAAAAATGATTAAGCATGAATGAATAATCAAAATGATCAATTATAAAATAATTAAAATGAATTATTCATGCTGCTTAGTCTGTTGTTGCTACCACCGATAATGCATATTATCCATTGTCTATGGTTGATAAATTCGCTCGCTCAGTGATCTGTGACTAAACATGAGATGGAAACTTTCCAACTTCTTCGATCAGCATGCATTACTCATGAAGTTGGTGAATGAATATTGGTCTCAGCTAATCAAAAACCTCTCATCACGGGCTTTAGCAGCCATCATGCACGTGATCTGGTCGCATCTCTGGTTGACCGTGATCTGCCTTAGGCCGTGGTGCATTTTATTTAATCCTCATGGTGAGGACAAAAACAATATATTACGTAATCATTACGTCAAATTTTATGGTCGTCGATGAATGCTTGCGGACAGGAAAATGAAGGAACCCCAACCGGTGCTCTGTTCTAATCTTAGGACAACTGCAGGAAAACCGCTCCGTGCACACACTGCACACACTGTACAAAACAATAAGCTCTCACAGTCGTGCAAACAAAACGAAGCTATTGCGTTGGCTCCCAAGCACATGAATTCAACACGTTGTATGTGCATGCACAGCAAAACAAAAGGCGATTGTCACAGCTGTGAATTCGTAGTCCCCAAGTGATCTCTCGTCTTCTCATCTTTCGCCAACCACTTTCTGCCGAAGTTTATGAGACGTTGAGTGATAACTGTGCTACTTTCTGTTAATATCAGTCCCTGGAGTCATTTCATACCTTCGTTCTTGTTTGAAACGTGGAGAAGACATCATAGAGGTGAGTTCATTTCCACTTTGTAAGATAATGAGGAATAACTATGATCAACAGTGAAGGAATTCCCTTCCCCTGCACCTCCTCCAGGGCCACAACAACAGTGGAATTATGATTCAATCGATATCAAGCTTAGCGTCTTGATTCTTCGGGTCATTGGCGGTTCATCTGATATGTTCTCAACACTGGGATAATATTTCAAAATGTTTTACGGCGTGAAGGCGTTGGAAACCTTAATATTCAAGTCGTTTCCATGACTGACTGTCACTCATTCGAATTTTTATGTGTGATAGACAATATGATGCAGAGACTTTCTGAAAAGCAGTGTGAGACAAGCAGTGTTTTATCCACTCCTAGTGGTTGAAAAGGGAAATTTTCCATAAGGGGGCTTCTGAAAGTTTATGTATCACATCAGGATTCAAGTAAGACTGGTGTTGCAGTGTCACTCAGTGACAAATGAAGTCTATTCTAAACCCAATGTGACTAACTTTGGTGAAATTTGATGATTTTGGAAAACTTGAAAAATATGGGGGGAAGAATAGAAGTACCGGTTCGGATAAGGCTGATGCTTATTGTTTGATGCAATGCAACGGGAAAACAGTAGCTCATTGCTGTGAGGCGAGCAAAGAATTCGGTGTAGATCAAGCATATTTTATTGTGAACCACATGTAAAATAACTCAGGTAGGCCTACACGGATTAATTTGAGCACAAATGAGATATTATTATGATTATATACGACAATATTCTGATGCAGAGACTTTCTGACAGGCTTGTTGGTGGAACAAGCAGTGTTTTATCCACTCCTAGTGGTTCAGGGGGGAATTTTCCGTAAGGGGGCTTCTGAAAGTTTATTTATCTTATCAGGCAAATTCCTTGTGTACAATATAAAGGGGCTCGACATATGACATGTCACTAATCTGATCTGATCATGAATACTTGATAAACATGGCTATGTGAGCATGTCTATTTTAGGCCTATAATTTCGAGACGATAGAAATGATTTCATATTGTAACTTTTAACTTATCACTTGTTACAGATTACTGATTACTTTCCTTACTGTCTGATAGTTATTTATTTGATCGCCGCTATAATTCACATCAATAAATCATCATCATCATTACATTACATCATTAATAACATTCACTTGTACGTATGTACGCGTATCAGCAGAAGCGATTACATCTCGCTGCAGAGGGAAAGGGGAGGATTATAAATCTTGCTTTGTCTATGGATAGATAACTCCCGCTCACGACTGAAGCCGCGGTACGCAGCCAGAGGAGCGTCACTTAAGCGATTTAAAGGGCGATCTTAAAAATTTGCAGCTACATCCTGCATGATTTTAGTTATGTCTTCCATCATGGGGGGAATTCTGACATTTAGAGGGGGAAGGTTCCCCCAAAACAGGGTTGGATAAAACACTTGGAAGAAGGAATCAGAAATCCTGGACTATTTGCTATACCGGGATTATCCCAGATTAGTCTGGCAACAATGAATTTATTATCGTCCTCCATTGCTGTTGTCAACACAATTCTGATAAATATTGGTGTAGATAGTGAAATAAATAAATAAAAATCGTTGTAAATATTGCTGACTGCTGAGATTTCATTGCTTCTATTGTAAGAAGTCCAGCTCAAATTTAGTAGGCTTATGGACAAAACTTTGTCTGTGCTGCAGTGCTGGTTGGAATAGTCGGTCGATAGTGGCGTTACATTTAATCAGCCATGTCGGTCTGTATCTCCATTTTGTCGATTAGCTGTGGTACGTATAGAGCACGTGCAGACCTCTGCGGCTGTGTTTCTTTGCAATCTAACCACAGTGTATGAACTGACAACTACAAAAAGCTGCTATGATGTAATTTAACAGAGTCATTGTGTAGTTAGGAATTATGAGATATACATTTAATGTAGTTTGATGATTAGCAGCCAAGCTGCCGCTCAACTGCATTCATGTTCATCAATACAAGTTATATGAATAGATTGAATATGCTAACGACTTATCCTGCAATAGCATAATTGCTAAAAATGTGACTATTGGATAGACGATTAAAAACTACGAAGCTTTCATTGTAATCAAGTTGAATCACATGTCGAACTTCGCAGACATCATATTTCTGAGATGATCGTTATTGAATGTTTCAACTTATCAATTTCGAGTTCCCGGGATTGTGATCCTTAGGTGGTGTAGCTGACTGAATTACGGAACATCATGTAGTCACATTTATAGCAAAAACAAGCTCCCTGTTATTTACGGTCCATGTTGATTCAGGTTCACAAGATGGACTGCACCTCGGCGTCCTGCGGCTTCAAGGGTCGATAGAAACTAGGTGGGCATATTATGATTTAATTAAGTGAATAAGAATATATTAGAAATATGTTATATACCTAATACAGAAGAACATCATAAAAGTTTTTCTATTATTGCAATTCCATTTTTGTGCTTTTCAAATTGTTTTATTGGCCATTGCCAAATTGCATGAAGTGAATATGAAATGAGTGAATATTTTCTAAAGACGTCTAAAACCCGTGGCGTTTTAGTAACTTTTTTGCTTTTCGAGAACAAGCATTTTTGTTTTCCCAGGAGTTCAGACAAAGTTGATTATGTTAGCACAATAGTGGATTATCTCACTGCCCGGTCAATTGCGTGACGTGCTTAGCTGTAATGCCTCGGTTGCAGTCCAATAAGGAAATGTTCTACTTCCGCTTGGTTAAAAGATAGGAATGAAATGAAATAATCACGCAAAGAATGTGCGGCTAGTGAGACTCGAACCTGAGACCCCAGATGATCTAAACTTGTCGCTCTACCAACTGAGTTACGAACCGCTTGCGTGCGACTGGGTCAATTGTCAGGATCAAACCCTCATCATCACACATCAGTTCTCATAGCAATAATGACGGTTATAGCATTATTGTGGTTTTTGAGATGAAAGATAGACAAAACAGCTGTTTCATCATCTAAATATATTCCGCGAGGCCTTTCGACGACTCTCGTCAAAAAAGTCATTAAAAGAAAAAGTCAAAAAAGTCATTATTGTGGTTTATCAACCTTCGTCTAAGTATTCGTCGTGTTAATTATGATGTCTGGAAGTTCAGTCGATCAATATGTGGAATAATTATTGTCAGTGAAAATTAAACAAAGCAACAAATATCTAAGCTACGATAACAATTACGTCATGTAAATTAGTGAAACTTGAACTGAAATAATAATGCATCTAACTTTTTGGTGGCTAAAGCTCGCCGACAATGAAAAGGATTATTTGACTAATTAAGTGAGTATATGCGAGATATTCACGATCAGTATTACATTGCCAGATATTCAATCTAGTGCGTAGTCAATAGTTCTTCAAAGTTGCTGAAAACGCTCCGGTAAGTAGACCTCTAGACACAGTCGGCAGTTAATCTGCAAATAAAGCAGCTCAATATTCTCGGATTTATTACACAAAGTTTTGTAATCTATTTTTGCGAACATTTTATTCAAATGTTGCTTATCGGTCAGATGGCAGCCGGATCAACAAAGACGGGATTATTGAGACGCGCCCAACTCAAATAACACATTTATAATAGCAATTAGTTCAATGGAGGTGAACATGACTGTGTTGTATTTATTCAACGCGTAAGATCTGCGGAACAGTTTGGTCTTCGGACAGTATTAGTCAGGCTTGCAGTTGGGATTGGGTTGCCAAAAATCCACCTCAATCCCAATAAATCCCAAAAGATCCCAATAGATCCCAATAAGACCTCTCCCAACAAAATATACATGTAATCGTTGACATAGTCAGTACGTTACAACTGTTTTCGGGTTGCACTGAGCAGTTCATCTTGCCGTCTTCAGTCTGACCTTGCCTCTCTCGAATTCGAGCATTGAGAGCTCTTAGTATGATTCACACAAATTGACACAGTCAGCTTTAACCCTACTCTGTGGCTCTAACTTCCCTAGTTGCTAAAAATTGTGACTTAATTCGGAGGCATTTCTTGTGCTCCGACTCGTTCTTTGCGCGTGCGTATGAGGCACTGATTGAAGCGGGTAATAGTATGACGTTGTAAGAATCACACTGGGAAGGAACGATGGCTTCAAAAAGAGTCCCTGTGGCGAGGTGTTTATAAACACTGCATTATCCGATATAGGCTTAATCAATACCAAGCATGATTGTAGTTCATGCATACATATCAGCTATACACTATAAGCTCTTAAGTGAAGGCAGACTCGAGGCAAAAATTTAGTCATATAGGAGGCTTATTATGCGTGATTGTGTAAAATCAATTAAAGCCCCTATGACTACATGTATTAAGGCCAGTATAGTCCTAGGCCTACATCCATGGCCTTCGTCAATTCAAAAAGTAACACATGGTAGGCCTAAGCGGTAAGCTCCGATGCAGCTTGAGGTCAACTTGCGTACTTTTTTAGCTCTACAGCAGGCTATTGGGATTTGTAATGGGATTGGGATCTGTTATTGTCTCAAATGGAAATTCTCGTTGGGTTTGGTTGGGATTGAGCTGGAAATTCATCCCAACGGTAAGCCTGACATTAGTTCTTCGTAATTAAAAGATTACAACCCTTTGTGCGTGCGCATGGTGGCATCGGACTTGCTGATAGAACAGAATTTCCCGACCCATTCTCGCTCCACGCACACAGAAAAATGACCAATATTCCCATTGTAATTCCAATTTCATAAAGCAATTATTATTCGTGCGGCTTCTCAAGCAGTGCCTCACTTCCAGGTGTAGCTCGATTTTTTTGGTTAATATTAATTATGGTTTGATCAAGTAAATTTCTATGTTTTCTGGACTTCTATTATACAGTGATTATTAGGTCCTTTATTCAGCCATCGCTATTTTGCTGTTATTTTCTAATTTTAAGTAGTCTTTTAATGCAATTCAGATGCTGCTAGCACTAATATGATCTCTTGTCTGATATGCGTTCTGTAGTTTATTAACCATAAAGAAAGGTGTTTCAGAAGCAGACACTTCGTGAACGTACAGCAGATTCGCAATGTTCACCATTCAGACGTTCACATCATAGTCTCAAATTAATGGTTTTGATGATCGGAGGTTTTGATGAAGAGAACTGAAATCTCTAATTAGATATCACACTCAGCTGCCGCGAAACAATTGTGTCTGTCTTATTTGTTGATTGCATGAATCACAGATTGTCAATTTAAATGACAAGTATATTCAAAATTAGTAATTATAAGTCAAGCTATGAGTGCACAACGCCAACGCACAATGATGATTTGTCTGATGCATTGGTGTAGGTAGCTTTTTGTTTAAAACAATGACTTGATGCACCTTCGTGATAAAAATAGGCAAAAATAGACAAAAATAGACAGTTTCCGCTATTCTCACGTACCCGTTTGTCAATTTCTTAGAAAAACCGTTATTTTTGGCCATTAGGAAGTTTTTCTTGCTAAACGTCAATCGTTGTTATTATTGGATTACTTTGAAGTAAAGCAATCTGTGCAATTATGACATGTCATCTTCAGCACTTTCATGTAAATGCATCTAATACGCAAGGATTGGAATATGTAAATAGGATTTTCATTTTCCGGTAATAAATATAGATTACAGTGCGCGACAGCAAGTTGGAAACATGGACAGCAGTTGGAAAGTTGGGAGCATAAATCTACGGACACGTATTTTTTCCAACACCTAAAAATTGTTCACTATTAGGAAATATCGACAAATTTATAATCATCTGAAAGAGAATTTTTGGATATATCATTTGAATGTTGTTGAATTAATTGTTTTTGAAATTGGTGGTTCCTAGAGGCCCATAAACCCGAAAGCCCCAAATTTTCTTTGACTTGTTTTGACAAGCGCATAAATCAATTTGAAACATTCTCCTTGTGATATTCAAAACCGTCACAAGATTGGCTTTCAGAAAATATATAGTTTGACAGTGTTTTCTCGAAGTTTATAGGCAATATTTTGAAAGTAGTATAGATAGAAAATGTGGCGATTTTTTCATTTTCAGAATATTTCTTCGAAGGGCCTTAAATTTACCCAACAAAAGCAGAAAATACTAGGTTTGAGGTAAATAAATGACACCAGTTAGTTAACAACGTTATTTCTGTTATTATGGCAGCACATTCTGAAAATGAAAAAAATCACCACATTTTCTATCTATACTACTTTCAAAATATTGCCTATAAACTTCGAGAAAACACTGTCAAACTATATATTTTCTGAAAGCCAATCTTGTGACGGTTTTGAATATCACAAGGAGAATGTTTCAAATTGAATTATGCGCTTGTCAAAACAAGTCAAAGAAAATTTGGGGTTTTCGGGTTTATGGGCCTCTAGGAACCACCAAATTCAAAAACAATTAATTCAACAACATTCAAATGATAGATCCGAAAATTCTCTTTCAGATGATTATAAATTTGTCGATATTTCCTAATAGTGAACAATTTTTAGGTGTTGGAAAAAATACGTGTCCGTAGATTTATGCCAAGTTTCCAACTTGCTGTCGCGCACTGTAGTATGACAAGTAAGTGAATTGAAAAGCGAAGAACTACTTAAGCGTGGACAGTGAGTAGACAAAGACTCTGCCACACTTCTTTGTACTAGAATTCACATTCTTGGTGTCGGCGAGCATGCTCACTTGGCCGAAATGCTCTGTTCGACCGAGACCTGCTGTTTAAACCTGCTTCCATCTAGGCTGTCTTCAGTCATGGTGAATGCGCAGTTGAAAATGAGCTTTCCTTTACTTTTTAAGTTAGTAGACACAAGCAATATTTTCGGCGTCATTTTCTGACGCTTCAGGTCCAGACCGCATATTATTCAGAGACATTTTACGAATTGCAATGGGAAATAATCTTAAATTTTGAGTAATCCTGTGAGAACATGATTTCCCATGGAAAGTCGTCCTACAGTAAGCCTGGCATTTTTCTATACGATAGCAAGGTTATTCTTCATGCCTAATTTGATCATTACAGTGAACGGAATCGGTACTTCTATTCTTCCCCTCCCCCACATTTTCCTACTTTTCCAAATTCATGAAATTTCATCAAACTTAGTCACATTGGATTTTGAGTAGACTTCATCTGTCACTGAGTGACTCTACAGCACGACTGAGAAGTCTTACTTGAACCCTGGGATGAAGGACTGGTGCCTTGGATACTCAGTTAGAATACAAGATACAGTTGTGATCATGAAATTCGTTGGATTGTTGTCTACAGACAAATGACGAGCAGTTGTCTACGTCTGAGGCTGTAAATGTTCCACAAGTCAGATAAGAGGAAAAAGCAATGTTTTCCGGCGGCCCATACGGCTCTCTGACGCTTCAGGTCCAGACCGCATATTAGTCGGAGACATTTTACGAAATACAACGGGAAATAATCTTAAATTTTGAGTAATCCTGTGAGAACATGGTTTCCCACGGAAAGTCCTACAACAAGCCTGGCATTTTTCTATACGATAGCAAAGTTATTCTTCATGTCTAGTTTGATTATTATAGTGAACGGAATCCACTTCGAAACTATTTGTACCCGCCCTTGCGGTTGGACGCGGACTGTTCACCACAAAATGCAGAGATATGTCTACATGCAAGTTTTTGATATGTCCAGGCATTTTCCTCGTGAGAGAGCAGTTACCAGCAGCTAAATAGAAGAGTAGAATGAATTTTGGCAAAGTATTATCTCAAACAAACGACAAGGTCGGAACTCTCGCTATTATCAATCTTCGAGGATGATGAACGATGAACAGTACTCACTACTCACGTCACTAATGGCCAGTTGGTGAATTTTATTAAGATTAATGTGTTCAATTATCGCATTAAGTCTAGAGGAGATTGGATCACTTCTATGAGGTGGTAGGAACTATACATGACAAAATTCATGAGGTTCATGCAAGTGAGAAATTTCCGATTACTTTTTTAACCTTCCGCTATAAGTTTCAATTCAGTTTAAACTACCCTATATATTTTCAGTTGCATCGTGGATCGGCACGTGCAAGTATTGTGTCATTGTCTTAGTCACACTGAACGACTGTGTGAATCAATAGTTCAGTCATAGAGTGAAATGACTGTTTCGTGACTAAACAAAAAATATTTGTTGTGTGTATGCTAACTTGAACTTGATCAAAACAATTTCAGCTATCAGGAGGATCTGTTTTTGAGGAGTGAAGTCGTGCTATTGATCAAAAGTTTGTTATGACTTTGATTTCCAGACAGAAGTCAGCTATCTGACGTCCATCAGCAAAGATTACCTGTAAATGACTTCGGCGAAGTAGTGTGTCAGTGTTACTTGAACTTGATTTCGACACAATGGTGAAAAAATGTGAAATTGATTGATTTGAGCTTGCACAATACCATGCTCATTGCTCAAATCATCATAAAAGCACAATATTCGGCAGTCAACGAACTTTATAAATGCAGTTTATGAATCATGGCACATTTGTAGGTATTGAACGGACAAGAGCCTAAAATTCTGAATTCCAAGCGATATTTGCATAAATCGTCACATCACTGTAGTTTGCAATTTGAATGAACAATAAAATTCATCTTAACGACCATCACTCAAGCGCGCGTAGGTTATAATGCATCGCTTACTTAAAAGCACTTATTTTTTGGCTAAAGAAGGCTGTTATTTTTTTTGAAAAAAGACATGGGGGCAGGGTTGGGATCGGTTAATCTCTTCGGTTAACCGGAAACACTTTCTCTTAACCGGTTCAAATCGTTTGCGACGTCAAAGGCCTTTGAATAGTCGTAGGCAGCAACCACAACAGCATCAATTGAACTGTGTTTCATCTAAACGTGAAGCAATTTAGTCATGCAATGAAATCAGAGCACTACAAGTGGAGGAATTTGGTCGAAACCCAAGTTGACAAGGTCCGTAGCTAAATAAACTAAATAAATACCGGGAATCCTCATTCAACCGATTACAAATGTAATCGGTTAACCGGGTCCAAGCCCTGAGATGGGGTGCAAGATTTATGTGATAACTGATAAGCATTAGCACTTAAATATATACCGTATTTCTTTGAATAAGGGACGCCCTCGAATAAGAGACGCATCCGTGAGAAGAAAAAAATTAATAAGAGACGGACGCCCTTGAATAAGAGACGCGTGTACAAGAAATAGACTGCTATAGACATATTACATGCAGGCTATTGTAATGTGGTAGCTACATCCGCCTGAGCGATTATTAGGCCTACTTATCTTAGTAAAATAAGTCAGTCTACTAGTAAATACCGGGTATCATGACCAATATTGTATAATATATAAGGCTTCTTGTTGTTGTACATGCAGTACGTACATGTTGTACATACGTACATACAGGCCTACTTAAGGTTACTTCATCTACCATTTAAGGAGGCATTATACGGTAGCTTCCTTTGCATTTGGAGTCATGTACCGGTCGGTAACTTTTGCTGTAAATACTACTTGATTATCGGTATTTTCGTTTCGGTAAATTCAGATCTAGTCTACATGTATAGTGGCCAAAATGTACTGGTATATGAATGTATTAGATGAGTCTACAAGATATGCTACTACAAACCATAAAACTCCTTTCATTTCCAAAATATCTGAATTATGATAAAGCGTATATATGTAAGAAAAATTACTGGCGAAATTTGCCCATGACATACATAGGCCTAAGTGAGGAATGCAAAGCTTACCTAAGAGAATAGTAGCAAAAAACTAAGACATCTTTTTCTAATGAAAGAATGAAAACTTGAACATTTGATAAATAAGAGACGCAACAATCAGGGATCTGAAAAAAATAAGAGACGCGTCTCTTATTCAAAGAAATGCGGTAACAGCCTCATGAAGTCAGGGCCGGTTCTTTTTGGGTTCCTGGCCACTACGAGCTTGTGCTTTTGACTGGGGGGAGACACCCCTGTAACTGGCAATATGTCCCTGAGACGACACAGACGTCCATGACAATGTGGGGAATTGCTGACAGGGTTGCTTTCGTTGGAAGTCAGTGTCACACAGGTGCAAACGTACAGGGGTTAATGATCTTGATAGAGACCTTCCTATAAGAGCATCTACGTCCATTGGCTAGATGGAGTGTCCCTGTTAGTCCGGGAGCCAGCGTGAACTTGTGCAGGGAACGAGGTAGTACATAAAACTTTCACATAGCATAGTACACCTCTAACCTACTGCAAAACTTCGCGTCTGCCGGATCAGATCATTTGCTTTTCAGAAATAGAGAGGATAACACAATCCTATGTATTTCCAGTGGTAAAATTGTGACATCTGAGGTGTTGACTCCATTTTTTCGAGTTTTTGCTCATAAAAAATGTACAAATTGGTATTTTGTTGAACTGGTTATTATAGAAATCATCTATGGATCATGATCTTTCAAATGAGTTATCATTCAGTGACAGAGGATGAAGTAAAGTGTGCAAACAGACACTTTTCGTTGTTGTAACTGCAAATTTTAACATAAAAATTTCAGGAAAATTGTTGATATACTTCAACGAAAAGTGTCTGTTTGTACACTTTACTTCATCCTCTGTCACTGAATGATAACTCATTTGAAAGATCATGATCTGTAGATGATTTCTATAATAACCAGTTCAACAAAATACCAATTTGTGTAACTTTTATGAGGAGAAACTCGAAAAAGTGGAAACACCTTAGATGTCACAATTTTACCATTGGAAATACATAGGATTGTGTTATCCTCTCTATTTCTCAAAAGCAAATGATCTGATCCGGCAGACGCGAAGTTTTGCAGTAGGTTAGAGGTGTACTATGCTATGTGAAAGTTTTATGTACTACCTCGTTCCCTGCACAACTTCACGCTAGCTCCCGGACTATGTATGCCTGCATCCATTGTAACATATCAGGGCCTCCAATCGTAGCGCACGGTGGATTGGGTTAGATTGCTGCTACTCTAGGTCCCACTCCGCAACTTCGGGTGTATCTTTTACCATTTCCAACATGTAACAGCGGCATCGGAGTGAAGTGATTGTAACATTACATAACTCCGACACTCCTACACGAAAACGTTTCGAGCTGGTTGACTGCAGATAAAACACATGCGGCATGAGTATAGAGGAAAATGTTATCAGTAATTCAGCTGACTCCATTTGTTTGACGTCCTCTGTTGATCCAAGTCATACGCAAGCTCTTAAGCTTATTGGCATTGAGATTTGATGAGTTATCTGTGTAAACTGACGCCATGGAAATATTGAATGCTGCTTAAGGAAATGATAAGTTGCATTTACAGTTTGATATGTTCAGGTTGAACTTTTCAATTCAGTTTTGTATTAGTGTATGCTTGCCTATCCGTTGAGAAAGTTAATGGCCAAAGGATCGAGTTAGATGATATTCTATCAATGAAATTTTGATCATTTCAATGTTCGCCTTCGTAAAAGAACGCACAGTTGTTATAATTTTGATTATACTGTAGGTTTATCATTCAATAACGTTTCGTCAACGTTTTTTCTGTTGTTTTATGAAGCAGATAGAGGAGAAATTGCACTGAAATCGAAGGAAAATCAATCATATAAATTTTGAAATGTCTGCCAGAGTACTGACACTGCAGTCTTTATGATCATCACTCCACGCGACAAGACCTAGATACATTAAATGAACACAGAGCAGTCAGTTGTAAAGGCCTTCAGCTTGTTGAACTATCCTTCATATCAAAGTCTTCTTTGGGCCATTCCGAGCTGCATGAATCCTTGTAAAGCAAAGCGCATCGTCTGCGGCTGCTAAGGGATTTAATGCGCAGATTGTTCACATCTTTCTATCTAAATGTACAGTGTACAGTCTATGATGTGCAATATCAGCAGGCGCTAATGTAGGTGTCTGAGTCCTTTGATATCGTCAATACAGCTCGCTATCCATCTCTCAAAATGACAGACATGCTTATTCGCAGTCGTTTAGCCATTTTGACTGCATTATGATTGTCGCTAGATAATTACAAATAATTTGGCTTACTTCCGTCATCGGTTTCGGTTATTAGAGGTGTTCGATTAGAATACATCGGCTGTTTTGCTTTGCGATCATCACCATCTTTGGAGGAACTGCGAAATTCTTATTTCCACATGATCGTCTAATCGAAGCATCAAAGAACTTCAGTTTTCTGATCTATCAAATCGGAATATTGATTTTAACAGTAGAATATAAGACCATTATGATTTTATGATGAGAACCTCCTGTGAAATGTAAATAAAGATCACAGCTCTTGTTTCATTCTATGGCGCAGTTGACACCGTTATTCAATTTCTATCAACTCAACAATTACAGGTTCATTAAAGCAAACACATTAAAGTCAGTTATTAACGTCATAAATCATTAAGGATTTTCTCACAGTTTGGAATCTAGTCCAGCAGATGACATGAATCGGGCCATCGTTTTATTCATTGTGATCCGTCCATTTTATAAAAGACTTGTTAGGCGGCTGAAAAGTGCGATTTCAAATGTTCTTTTTACCGCATGAACCCTATTGAACCCTGGAAAGCAGATGACAAACTAAAAGATGAAACCTGCCGTCGGTCAACCACCTGAGTGGAAATCATTGGCGTTGAAGAGTTTCTCATCGGTTCCAGGTCTTATGAATTCTATCACAGGGTTATCTATCTACCATGTGCTCTGAAGTGACAAACAGACGGTGATTTTCAGCTGTGAAGGGTGATAACAACAATAATAATAATAATAAGCGTTTATTTTCAAATAATGATAAATGATAATACATATCAAGAGAGGCATTAAAGTAAAAGTTAAAGTAAAAGTCATGACGTGAACGTACTGAAGAGCAGATTACGTGGTGTACAATCTGTTAAATAATGACGTACAGTAAGATACAAAAGAAGCTGAACGCCGATGAGTATGCGAAGGTGGCATAGAAAGGTGACCAGAACGATGTAGCGTCGAAGGGAAGAGAAACTGGTGAAGATTATCTGGATTCTTCATGTTGAGGAAAGTTTTAACAGCACGATGGTCGCAACGAATGCATAAAGGTGGGCTATGCGCTATTATAACCGAGTGCTATGCGCGGTGCACAGGTGCACCATTTATTTCTGCTCACCGGCTCTCGGACCCGTGCACCGAAAAGTGTGAACTTCGATCTAATAGATAGTTTGCTGTACTAAATCAAATAAATTGTTTAATTGTAATTTAGTTGATTCATTCTCTCACATCTTGTTCACAGCAAATCTGGAGAGAAAAATCGAAATAAGCAATGTAGCGAATCCATTAGAGAACATTCTTCAACTCTGGACCAGTGGCTGGCGTGATTCGATTTTCGCGCGATCAATCGAAAATCATGAGATTCTGAATATTTTGAGATAGACTGATTAGAAGTTAACAGTCAAATTAGCTTAAATTATTTTTATTTTCTACAACATTTTTCATTAAAAGTTTGATTATTTCCATTGAAATTGAGAGCATGTGACACTGTCTATTTAGACCCAAATTATAACTCCCGTATTAATTAGTCCTCTATTTGGGAAGCAGCATAATAAATCAGAACACATAACAAGTCGCAAACAAGGCAAGATTCTACTGCAAATGTGCCATCGTAGAAGCACTTCACTATGAAGTATATTACTAACATTTTCGCTTACCAGTTTTTGTTTCTTTTGTTTCTTTATTTATCATATTTTATCGAACATAGCTGTAGGAGTGTAGGTCCTCTGCTATTTCTTCTATCAGTCTTGAAATAAGAAAATAATTGTGTATAATTTAAATGAAACTTTAAGATTTGCATGTAAGTTTGTAACGTTTGCAAACCTAATAGAAAGATGTCTTCAGACTTGAACAATTTAAGCACGAATCTTCTTTGGCAGTCTTGGACACTGCCCTTCGCCCTGCAAGCGGTCGTCAGCACCGTTCGGAATCGCCCAAGCTAACGTAAAATATCTAGAACTGACACTCTACAATCTTTATGATTATCATCAGGCGCACGACAAGGCCAGGATAAGTAAACACAGAGCAGCCCGCTGTGCAGTCCTTGAGCACATTCGAGATATTCAAAGCTAGTTGAAGACATTCCGAGTCGTACTGACGATTCCTTATAGGGATAAAAGCGCAGTGTCTACTTCTGCCAAGGAGTTTTTTCTCAAGTCTGAGGACATCTTTCTATGTCTAGGCGAACTGGCATTCTGCAATCTTCATAATTAGAACTGTAAGTGCAATTGTTGCCGGGCTATGTTCATAGTTTGAATGTGTTATGTATATCAGGCATTAATATTGTTATCAATGTATTTATATGATTTCAAAACGGAGATATAATATAATAGAGACCTACTTTGCTTGACTTTCTTGACAAAATGAATGATTCGTATAAATCGTGTACTTGGCCTATACGGACGTGTTAAATGATATAAAATAATGCACTCCTGCGCTGTGGGGAGCTCTCATAGAGATTTCACATTGCTGCTCTGTCTAGCTGTGCATGATCTCAGGTACGAGCACCTGCGCATTGCAATTATTTCAGACGTTGAAGGAGTAAATAGAAGGAGTATTTTTACATCATCAATATTGAGGCGTCACATTGCAAAAAATTGACGCATTGTCTTGCATGCATGTGGAACTGTCACGCCTCCTGAACACCTCTATATCCTTGCAATCATCTGTATAGCATGACCTTCTTTCTGATTTCGCTTGAATGATGTTCACTTTCCGAATATAAACATTACTTATTTGTTTACTTAAATGTATTGTCACGTGCAAGATGTGATTTTATTCCAAGCAAGATATTTTTATATACTATTCTGAATTGATTGTCTTACTTTTTTCATCAGTGCTGTTCTTCTCTATGCAGCTTAATGCGACCTAAAATGTGCTGGACTAAAGCCTGAATTGGACCGATGGAATGGACGCGATTTGAGATTTCATCTTGGCAGATTAGGTTGGGCATCAACAGCATCAATGGCATTCGGAAGTTAAAATCACACCACAGCGCGAAATACATGCCTGTTAAGGTCTGCAAGAACGAATACCGGTGCTCTTATTTTTGATAAATTTTGCTTGTGATTTAATAAAACTGATAATTAAAGCTATTCACTTGTTTGGCAATGATTCTGTGTTGCAATGTAATCCTCAAAGCAATTTCAAGTAATGTTTTGCCCATGCCGTTTGGATTGATGAAAGAATCATTGCGCTAAGAATCATCATACGCTAAGATTTTTGTCAACAGACCGACCCACCTGTGACAATAGACAGGAACAATCATCGCCCCTCGCCGCGTTTGCTGACCGCTCATCACAGGAGGCAGGGGAAAATATCCAACGGTGATGTAACTTGACACCCTGCCGGATTGATGGCATCAGAAAATCTTCCTAATTGTGAAGTGACAATCTTTCTTTTCATCTTTCTTATAAAAGCACTTGTAAAGTCTGACGAAGATTAAATCGAAAATTTACTCAACAGAGTATTTTTATTTTATACCCGCAAGGCTAATAGCACAAATCAACTCCATTATTCAAACTCCGGTATGGCCAACGTATTTAGAAATTGAAAGAATCATTTGTTTTGCGTTATCGCTTTTATGTAGAATATAATGTCGGGCAAAAAAGTTTCTACATGTAGTTTTATGTTGCACATGCCTATAGAGGCAAAAACTAATCATTCGAGTAAATTCAATATTTTAGTTGACTTTGCCCTGACGCATGGTTCTCCTTCTTCAACCAACCTGCAGTTTTCTGCATGCTTTATTTGTAGTTTCTAATCTTCAAATCTTAATATAATTACACAGTCCTATTTCGCTACTTATCGGCGCAGCAGTGATGACCGGGTCATCCAAAGCTTTTAATTCGAATAATCCGCCATGTCATGTCCTCAAAAGTAAAGGAAAACTGCACTCACCAAATTTCGATCTTTTTATCATCGCAAATACATGGTGAATAAATGTCATTTTTGTTTTCTTTATTATACCCCCAAGATATACTTCTAGCTTGCTTCAGCATTATCGCGCATCAATGCAATCAACAATATATTGTTAGAAACCTTCTGATTGCGGATGCATGTAAGACTTGACAGGCATGGAAATAAAGACAAGTGCGATTTAAAAAAAACAGTAGTCAATCTTAGGAAGAAAATTGTGAATCTGAGACTCTTTACCATAAGAGGATGACGTAGGAAACATATTCTTTAGAAAAAGGTTCATCCATGTGTAGTTGTCTGTCATTTTCATTCAATTGTGCTCTCTGTAGGCCCACTGTGACAACCTGCCCCTTCTTGTGACAAGTAGTCCTGGTCTGCCGTACTGAGAATCGCGTTATTGCCCGGTCACGTGATCATTGGAATCTCGTCTGTCTGTCATTTAAGACAATAAGAATAGCGGTATTCAGTTAAGTCTCAATTCAGGTAATAAAAAAACAATCAGAACGATTCTTACTGCTTTTTTTGTCAAATTACCGTTTAAAAGGTCGAACACTGCGGGCAAACTGTGGGAAAAAGTAATGTCAATGAATGAATTCTGAATCTTTCAGTTTTATCACCCCTGACAACTGTTATTTACTTCAACATAACACACTTGCCTTCATACTATAATCAGAAAGTTGCCGCGACAACCAGTGATGTTTGGAAAGCACAACGATACCAGGATAAGTTATTTTTGGCGCTGTCAGTATTGAAATAATCATCGACTGAAATGTGGGTCAGATGGCTCCATGGTGGCGTTGTAGGAGCGCGGATCACGCTTTTGCTTGGCTTTCTCCACAGATAGATTAGAATGAGTCCGCTAACAGGAATTGGGCAGTAAATTTGTCCTCCGTTAAGGCAAAGTTTCTCAGGGGAGACAAATGTGTAGGAGGGAGTTAACATACGCACGACTCCCATTGATTTGCACAGGAATATGCGTCTGCATGAGAACAATATACCTGCTTGGGCGATTGTTCTGTCTAAGATCTACTTTATCTCTCCCTCTCACTCTCCCGTTGTACCAAATCTCCCTAGACGATTTCTGTCATACGTCATAGTAAGGATCCCTGCAGGGAAGAACAGTTCGCGTAACTTTTCCCTCGTGGACGGTCAATCGGTGTCACCACATATTTAGTACAACAATATTCGGGTTCTGCACTAACGTCATCGATCAATAGAATTGTGAACACAATATTTGTGACATTCGATTTTAATATTTCTTTCAGGAAATCTCCGAGCTATGATATCCGTTCATCTAAGACGGAATAAAATCGACAGTGTTGTTCTTCCTTGAACTGTTGGACCATCTTCAAAGAACGAGAATGGCAGGGTGGCACAGCTTGTCGGGTTATCTTTTCTGCAAGCCAACCGGAGGTGAGTGCTGATGATGGAGATATTGAGGTCCTCAAAGTGCTTGAAGAGATTATTCTTTCGTGATTTCCAGATCATAGGACCTAAGGAGCTATTTCCACAGAAAACGCACCAGGAATTTGAGGGAAACTAATTCCATAATAACCAATAAATAAGTTGTAATTTGTTACTTGAGCATTTAATTAGCAATACCCCAGTTGTAAAGAGATTTGTAAACGGGCCTGGCCAAGCCCACCCGGGTCAACTTCATCGGGAATAGCTACGAGTGTTCGGTCCACAATATATGCACGAGCGATATGTAGGATACTTGTACGTATGCCTTCAATTCTTTCAATTCGATTTTTCCCATTATCTAATACTTAAATATGCAAACTTGATGAATATGAGTTAGATTTTCATCACAGCAGGGAAATCAAATTAATTGGTCATCAAAAATTAATTTAATTGATTGCTGTATGTCCCAATATCAATTGATTGATTGATTCATAATCAATTAATTGGTTCAATTATTTTATCAAGTTTCATTCCATTGCAATATATAGCATTACAATTCACCTAAGATTTTCGCTTCTTCCTGCGCATCCACTACAAAATTCATTCTTCTGACTGAATCTGACACCTCTCAACTCTCTGATCTACTGTATATTCTTCAACATGATTGCCCTTTCTTGTCAACCTTCGAAAGTCATTATCCATGGTATTTGAAATTATGTTGATAAAGTAGCCTAGTATTAAGATGAGAGTTCATAAAACGATGATAATTATTGAAATCTGAATCAGTAAAATCAGTGAACATCAAAACTATGGGGATGCACAATGATCATACAATATTTTATACCGGCATTTTAACTGATTGAATCGAGTTCCAATATGAATACAATTATTCTAGGCTAACTCTATTTTATAAAAATATAATAAAGCGTCTATATTTTTGAATGAAAATCAGTGCAAATTTGTGAAGTAATACACAAAAGTTACATAAACACTATACACAATTAAATTACAGATTCAGAAGTAATCATCGTTTGATATAATCATTATACATAGAGCAAACATACAAAATAAAAGATTTGCTACGTCTGACTCTTGGAGGGAGCAAAAATCTACCAGAACGCGAGATAGGAGGCAATTTCTCATACAATATGTAATTGGGAGACATAATTTTCTGTAAGAAACGTAAACTTAAGTCACTTCGACGATCACGTAAACTTGGTAGGTTAACGGATGCCTACATATAGGCCTACATGTTTTTCCATTGACTAATTAATAATTTTCGATCAGTTAATTGATAAATTCAATTATCAATTAATTGATTGGGTACATTTCAATATCAATTAATTGATTGTCTGTAATTTCAATTACCAATTAATTGATTGCCCAGGAGTCCAATGCCAATTAATTGATTGGTCAAACTTTCAATTAAAATTAATTGATTGGTAAAAATATCAATTACAATTAATTGATTGGACTGAGCAATTTAATTGCAATCAATTTTTGATGACCCCTGCATCACAGTTAAGAATGGTCTGCAATGCTGTAATTGATCTCACGCCGTAGACAACAGTGATAAGTACGGTGCATATTCAGCTATGAATTAATACATATTCAAATTATTTCAAGTCATGGGGAGATAAGTGTACGGCTGTAAAATGTGCAGAGTCAATGCGATCGGCAAATTTTTCTAAATTAGGTTGCCGACAAAGTTTTCAGACTCTGTTTGAATTCTAGCATGAGAAAATTATTCGCATTCCAAAATTTGCGCATGTTACAGGGTTGCACTAATTCCATCGTGTTATTTCTAGATAACGATAAGGGCTGCATTTAATTCGTATCGGATAATTCGCAGTCTGCGCACGTGTGTGTAAGAATCCAACTGGGAAGTGTGTATTCATATTAACCTCACCGTGTGATTAGCATGAAGATATTTCTAATTAAATATATCCTGAATTATTGACATTCATGTATTCACAAGTAATTGACGCTGAATTTTCAAGATGGTGTCAGATAAAATATAGGCTTCTGTTCACAAATATAAGGCACATGTTCGGCCTGGCTGTTGGCTGCTACGGCCTGGGTTGCAAGAAGTCTGGGTACAAGTAATTGCTCATTTGTTACAAATTATCATAATGAGGTCATAATGTAAGGATCATATAATTGGGATGATCATGCATATACTTGTTACAATTCTAAATTCAAGTTTAAATGCGTGTAGGCAAACAGCCCGACGTAGGTCATGTTCAAGTTCATTTTGTATTTTTCGGAAAATACTCCTACTGTAAATGAGTCACTTTATAGATCTAGTTATGTTCATCTATCATATTCTGTTTGGTAGCAGGTCCATACATCATGAGAAAAACTTCAATAAAGCCGGGAAAAACCCACTATAAGAACAATGGTAGAAAAATTGGTAGAAGGACTTCCAAAATTTGGTTGTCGATATTTTTTTGAAACTTTTTTCTTTGCTGCTTAGCGGCGATATACATGTACATAGTGTCCGTACTACACCTTCCTACCGTTTATACATTTATTCGTTTTTTTACCGTTCTTACATTTATTGGGTCTGCGCTTGACAAATATTATAAGTTTCCAGTATGGCTCAATAGCTGGTCTGATGATGAGGCCTATGGCAATGTTATTATCCCGCTTACGATAAATTCAAGTTTCGGTAAATGTAAAGGATATTGATTAGACGCTCATGAGTTCTACATGTACTTAGATGGGAAGGTTACTGATTTCAGTGCGTGTTGTTGGAGCAATTGGTGTAGGAGACTTGATGGCGTGTTGTTGGAGCAATTGTTGTAGATTTGATGGCGTGTTGTTGGAGCAATTGGTGTAGGAGATTTGATGGCGGGTTGTTGGAGTAATTGGTGTAGATTTGATGGCGGGTTGTTGGAGTAATTGGTGTAGGAGATTTGATGGCGGGTTGTTGGAGTAATTGGTGTAGATTTGATGGCGGGTTGTTGGAGTAATTGTTGTAGATTTGATGGCGTGTTGTTGGAGCAATTGGTGTAGGAGATTTGATGGCGGGTTGTTGGAGCAATTGGTGTAGGAGATTTGATGGCGGGTTGTTGGAGTAATTGTTGTAGATTTGATGGCGGGTTGTTGGAGTAATTGGTGTAGGAGATTTGATGGCGGGTTGTTGGAGTAATTGGTGTAGATTTGATGGCGGGTTGTTGGAGCAATTGGTGTAGGAGATTTGATGGCGGGTTGTTGGAGTAATTGTTGTAGATTTGATGGCGTGTTGTTGGAGTAATTGGTGTAGGAGATTTGATGGCAGGTTGTTGGAGCAATTGTTGTAGATTTGATGGCGTGTTGTTGGAGCAATTGGTGTAGGAGATTTGATGGCGGGTTGTTGGAGTAATTGGTGTAGATTTGATGGCGTGTTGTTGGAGTAATTGGTGTAGGAGATTTGATGGCGAGTTGTCATAAGCAGGCGCACTTTAAAGAACCCCTCTCATCATCTAAGCTACATGTAACATACCGTAGATGTGCCAAGTGTTGTAGTCTAATCTATCATTTGATGATTGCAATTTTCATTATTTTCAAGTCCTATGGCTATGGATGTCAATAGCTACTGATGCATACATGCCGCTGCAGGTTGTCTCGTGCATTCATGATGCTGTTGTTCAACGTTGCTAAGATACTTGTTTATCAATGCAACAAGCGACTCTTGTAGAATGTATGAGCCAACTCAGCAACAGAAATGTCTGCTATTCAGTATCACGTTGCGTTGAGGAATTTTTGGCTGTAACCCAATTAGGTAGTCTTCATTATGCAATAGCAATAATCATTCCATGCATGAAATTTAGAATCATACGAGTTTCTTTAATCTTTCGCGATCTCCAAGGATGCCTTCGTAAGAATATGGCAAGACTAGCTATATTTATGCGTCTTATCTTTACGTTACGGCTTTGAAACTCTGTTACGCTTTCCTATATAGCGTTTTTGTTACATTTTTCTCATGAGAGTTTTTCATCGTCATAAATTATCATTTCATCGGAAGTGAGAACCAATTTCCTAATTATTTCAATTCAGTGGTTGCTGTGTTGGTTTCTAAATTCAATGGCCTGGATTCTGCGACATTTATCAATTAATGAACTCTGCCACATAAAAGTTCTAGATTATTAAATCTAATCCGTTGAATAGGGAGTTAAATTCTGCCTCGTTAGTTCTGACAGGGGATGAACGACACGATAAAGAGTACCTACATGATTTAAAATTGCTTTGATTGAGAAATATGTCACCAGAGGAATACCGACTATGGCTGTGGTTTAGCAATATTAACTTGGACTTAGATGCTTCACATACAGTGCGCGACAGCAAGTTGGAAACTTAGCATAAATCTACGGACACGTATTTTTTCCAACACCTTCTAAATTTTTTTGCTATTAGGAAATATCGACAAATTAATAATCATCTGAAAGAGAATTTTCGGATCTATCACTTGAATGTTGTTGAATTAATTGTTTTTGAAATTGGTGGTTCCTAGAGGCCCATAAACCCGAAAGCACCAAGTTTTCTTTGACTTGTTTTGACAAGCGCAAAAATCAATTTGAAACATTCTCCTTGTGGTATTCAAAACCGTCACAAGATTGGCTTTCGGAAAATATATAGTTTGACAGTGTTTTCTCGAAGTTTATAGGCAATATTTTGAAAGTAGTATAGATAGAAAATGTGGTGATTTTTTCATTTTCAGAATATTTCTTCGAAGGGCCTTAAATTTACCCAACAAAAGCAGGAAATACTAGGTTTGAGGTAAATAAATGCCACCAGTTAGTTAACAACGTTATTTCTGTTATTATGGCAACACATTCTGAAAATGAAAAAAATCAACACATTTTCTATCTATACTTCTTTCAAAATATTGCCTATAAACTTCGAGAAAACACTGTCAAACTATATATTTTCTGAAAGCCAATCTTGTGACGGTTTTGAATAACACAAGGAGAATGTTTCAAATTGATTTATGCGCTTGTCAAAACAAGTCAAAGAAAATTTGGGGCTTTCGGGTTTATGGGCCTCTAGGAACCACCAATCTCAAAAACAATTAATTCAGCAACATTCAAATGATAGATCCGAAAATTCTCTTTCAGATGATTATAAATTTGTCGATATTTCCTAATAGCAAAAAAATTTAGAAGGTGTTGGAAAAAATACGTGTCCGTAGATTTATGCTAAGTTTCCAACTTGCTGTTGTGCACTGTACCATCAAACTGCAAGCAAGTACCTTCAAAATACGACCCTTAATTGAATAGCTTCTGAATTGAATATTACTTTGATTTGAATACATTTCAAATTATTCACAGCTGAACCCTGGTTTTCGTGATGGTTCGGTTGCCGACATTTTTGTGGTGGCCGAACTACCGAACCTTTTTGTATTAACTGAAATTTTTCTGAATATTTTTCTTCGGGGTTTATTCTATCCAAGCATTTGCAACCTCGATATATCACATTCCATCACTTACATGCTTGAGTTAATGTTTACAGTATAATTGACCAGTCGACGGGAGATCATTTTAAGTTTCCACAAGTCGTATCAGTAAAAAACCCCCCAAAGTTTGGTCGAGGTTTATAATTTTAAGTGAAAAAGAATAAATACGCTTCAGACGGGCATTCGGCGTCGTGCGCCTTCTATCGCTCGATGGTAGCCTCAATTAGTCGGCTCGCCTTCTGTCGGTCGATGGTAACCTCAATTAGTCGATGCGCCTTCTGTCGGTCGATGGTCGACCGGCGCCTGATATCGGTCGTTACCATCGACCGATAGAAGGCGCAGAATGCTTAAGGCCCGTCTGAAGCGTGTTTTTACTTTTTCACTTAAAATTATAAACCTCGACCAAACTTTGGGGAGTTTTACTGATACGACTTGTGGAAATTTTTAATCTCGGAGAGTATTAGGTTCGGAATTTTGTTTGGAATTTCGGTTTGTAGTTTTGTACTCAATCTCTGACTAGCGACCTCTGCGTTGGCCTGTGATAGAATGAAGTCTAGAGGCAAGACAAGGAACGTTGAAACTGCATTGGAAGCACATATTGAATTAACAGAACGAATAACGGTCATGAACGAAGTTCATCGTGTGTTCTGATGTAAAAACAACAACATCTCCCCCTGAAATGGAAGTAGGCGGGAGCGACTGTCCTCCCAAATCGTTCCCGCCTCCGCAGACATTCTGAGCACTCCGTTGAGCACAGACTGGAGAGATGCTTACTCAGTCTTCACTCTATCATTAATACAGTGGAATCCGCTTAATTGGACCACCGGATAATCGGGGCATCCGCTTAATTGGGGCATTTGTTCATAAACAGAATCATTTATATCTAACATATGTATGAATATGTCGTTTGATTGGGGCAAAATTCCGCTTAATTGAGCCAATTTTACACAACACATCAATTATTTTAGTGACTGTTTTTTAGTCAATTGGCAGATTTGTGACACTTATTAAAGCAAACAATTTGATTTTATTGTTCTTGCATCGAAAATAAACAGTTTTGCACATTAAATAGCTTTCTGGCCATTTGATTATGCAATCTTGTTAACGTGGGTGTGTACATTCCATTTAGTGGATTGATAATAAACTTCCTACACTTCTTGGGAAGTATGCTCCTTCCGATATCTACAACGCCGACGAGACGGGGCTTTGCTATCGAGCAACTCCTGATGGTCATCTCTGCTATTCATATGCATCTATAAGTGCCTCAAAAAAATCTATGCACCGTTTTACCGTACTGTGCTGTACTAACATGGATGGCTCGGACAAACTTCGACTTCTCGTAATTGGGAAAAGTAAAAAACCTCGTTGCTTTTCTGGCATAAATGTCGACAAATTACCTGTCCTCTACAAATCCGACATAAACGCTTGGATGACAGCCGCTATCTTCGAAGAGTGGCTTCGTGTATGGGATAAAATCTTACGTCTCTCAGGCCGCTCTATTCTGCTCCTGGTTGACAACTGCTCTGCCCACCCAAAGCTGGATCTTTCTAACATTCGTCTCGAATTCCTGCCTCCAAACACAACGTCAATTATCCAGCCGCTAGATCAAGGCGTTATTCGAAATCTTAAAGGTCATTACAGATCCGAATTAGTGAAACCTACATTAAATCATTTAGAATCTGGTGATATCCTGCCTAGCGCGTCCGCAACTTCCGTCAGTTCTAAAGTGACAATTTTGGAAGCTATCCAACTTGTGGCTAAAAGTTGGAAAGATGTTAAACCAGAGACGATTGCTAATTGCTTCAGAAAAGGTTGTTTCGTACTAAATTCCACCGTACCGTCCGTCATCGACGACAATGAACCTACCCACCAGCTGCAGGGTGAAGATCAATGGGCAGTTCTTTCTGTCAGTAGCTACGAGAACTACACAACGATTGATGAGAATTTGACATGTTACGACGAATCAACGGACAATACTGATGACATTATTGAACACATTGTTGCCAAAAGGCCGTGTTTAAGTGAAGACAGTGATGAAGATAATGACAACGATGATCTTCCACTGCCACCAGTCGACCACAAGTCCGCCAGAACCGCTCTCCAAACGCTGAAAAGATACATGCTTCAACAAGGAATCGACATGTCATCCAGTTTGTACACTCTGCAGGACAACATTGATAGGTCAACAATATTAAAGCCTAAAATTCAAGTGACATTAGACAATTTTGTACAATTTAATTAACTCATTTCTATAGTAGCTATGTATGTTTTACCTATATAATTTTATACACGTTTCTTACCCTGTTATTTTAACTGCTTTATGTGTATGCATGTTTTCTACTCTCCTATTTGTTTATGTTTTATTGATGTTTACTTTAATTAACTCATTTCTAGCATGAATGTTTTAAATACATATGTGTTTCTCACCCTGCTATTATATAAAATTATGCTTTATGGGTACACCATCCTATTTTATGTGTATGTAGGTCATACAATGTTTTCCGATTTTTAATAAGGTTTAATAAGTAAGTAAATAAGTACCGGTATGTAAATAACGATGTAAATAAGTCCAAATGTTCTATTTTTAATAAGTTTTATTATAATAGGTACTTAACAATATTCTAATATAATTCCGGTTAATTGGGGCATCCGGTTAATTGGGCCAAAACTGAATTTCCCGAGGTGGACCAATTAAGCGGATTCCACTGCATTACGTCATGCGTCACATCGTCATCAGCTTTGCGTTGTTGAATATTGTAATCCAATCGTGCGAAAGTTTAAAGCATGAGAATGTATTTACGACTTAGCAATTCGTAAGTTAACAAGAATATTTGCCCATGGAATTTCAAGAGAAGATGGTTCATGCAGTATTTCGAAATACCCAGAAGAAAATGTCAATAGATTCGGACAGGTTCGGTCGAACCTTAAAAATTGAGGTTCGGTGCCCCTCTACAGCTGACGCGTGTGAAATTTACTTTCATCGCCAATAGCCTAACTCATTTATTTGAATTTGACCAATGCATGGGTGAACTTTTCGTAGCTTTAAAATAACTTAAATCTGCAACCTCCCAAGTTGAAATTTTGCCTTGCTTTTAATCACATTGCAAATTATTTTGCCAGAAGTATAAAAGTCGCTTCTGACATTTTGTTTGAATTTGAATGACCATTGTTGCCTGTTTCCGCTGTTTTCAAATCGCAATTTTGGTCAATTCATTGATATTAAACCGCATCAATATCAGTTGGTAAATTTCAGTGGTAGCCTGCTCCAGTTTCTCACTTTCATCACAAATACCGCAATTCAGCTTCATGTACAGGTAATAATAGACTACTGCAGTAGTCTATATCCAAATGTCCGTCCTTTGAAGCATCTGAACTGAAATCACTGGAATAACTATCTATGTCAGGGGTGAGCCGATGTGACCATTTTTCATCTCAAAACAAAATGTGTGTTTTTTGTTGTTGGTGTGACAAAATGTGACAAATTCGCGAAAAAATATTCTGACAAAATATGAAAAAAGTCACAGAGGAGCATTAACTTCTTTTGAATGAAATAACGAAGTCATGTTCTTTGGGAGGTCATTTTTCTAATGTTCTTTTATTCATTGATGATAAATTTTTTGTATTAGGAATTAACAACATTGATATTTTTCCCCTTCCTTGCTCCAAATGGCGACTTGAACTTGCTCTAGGCAACTCATGATATTATTTGTCCGACTTCAAAGTTGAAGTCCGGATGCCCTTCCTCACTACTTCCAATGACACTTTCGAGGACTGACACTCCTCGACCGAAAGATTACTAGGCGAAGTATTTAGCCACTGTGCCATCCATATCATGTGACCATCCATATGGAACTATATTAATAGAAATGATAATTAGTAATAATCAATAAATTAACGATTTTTCTCGATTTTGTCCCGTTAAAACCTCGCTTGATATATGTCATGAATGTTACGTCAAAATGGTCTATTTAAAAAATCAGCCTTTAAGGCAAGATTGATAACTGCCAATCTTCTGCGCTCCGGCATGTTTCAAATTTTGGCAATGTGTTTTCATCAGCATGTGACAAAATGTGACTTTTACGTCAATAAGCATGTGACAAAATGTGACATTTTTACCCATCGGTACGTGACAAAATGTGACAAATCTCGAATATCAAAATCTGACAGAATGTGTCACAGATATAAGTATGTCGGCTCACCCCTGCTATGTAAAAGCCATTCATACTTCACTGGATTTTAGGGTACTTTGGGCCACCATTTGCATTCATTCTCATGAAATATAGAAGAACCGGCTCTGAAAAATGAACCGCCAAGTGAATAACGTGAAACAAATGCCGTATTTATATTGATGCTATAATCCTTGAAACCTTTGGGTGTGAGCCGACCTTGTATGACAGCATATTATGCATCTTTAATTCTATTCACCCGGACAATAGGGCTCACCATAGAATCACAGAAAAATTGCATTTTAAATTTTCTGGATTTAAAGGGATTTATCGATAAAAAGGGAAGTTTCCTTCAAACTTTCCAACAAAGAAATGCTTCTCCGATGCATATCTCTATGAATTTAATAATGTTACAGATTTCGTCAAACATGACTATCAAAAACACCAGAAATTATGATATATGTATATATCGTACTTCTCTAAGAAACCAGTGTTGCCGCCGCTGAGCAGTTGGCTCACAATGAATCTTTCGATAAGAAGCCTCAAGATCCCACTAAAATGGAAAATTGCGAACATCTTTCCAGTTCCGATGAGATAGAAATGCCGTACTCTACAAGATTTGCGACCCATCTCAGTGTTACCAATGTAATTTTGTAACATATACCAAAGATATTGAATGGGCTTCATATTGAGAACGTGTGCAAAAAGGCAAATCAAAGTTATTCATATTGCGCAAAATGAAGAGCTTCCGAAACGCGATCTTTTTGCTTTGTACCATTCGTTCGTGGTAAGACTTTGGAGCTCTGCAGTCTGCTCTTCATTGGTCTTAATCAGGACGATTCTAATAGACTGGAAGCTATCAGGGGTCATTGTCACCGTCTTGTGTGTGGTCGTGATTGCACCTGTGGTAATTTCACTCCTATTAAGATACGAAGTCTGTCCCACCGGTCTGTGAAAGTGTTTCAGTCAATGCTACGTTCTTCTGAGTCATCTTATTCAACATTTTTACCGACATACCAAGCACATTGTAATGCCTCGTATCAGGTCTACACGTCGTCATTCCTCGTTCGTTCCATCATGTATAAGTCTGTACAATCGCCTCTACGCCTGACCTCAAAATTTACGACCTGCGTACTTTACATTTATATGAATTTGTGATCGCTTTTAAGTTTCGTTATTTTCTTATTACTTGAGATTTCTTTGTAATGATTGATTTTCGTTCATCATCATGTTTACGCAATTATTTACTTGAACATGTGTGACCTGATGTTATGCGCAAGTGAATTTATTCACGGAATGGCATAAGGACATATAATGGTAAGTCACTGAAAAGGATCAAATAGCGATCGAATAGCTAGCAGTCTAAGTTGAATAATAATAATAATTGTTTTATTTGCATGTCATGATGTATATTCGGACATGGCATTACAGTTTACAATGAAAACGCATTTCATATTCACACGTGTGCTATTAACGACAATGAAATTAAATAAACGATAGATCAAATTGCCATGCAAAAGATGTCGGCTGGTAGGATTCGAACCTACGACCAAGGTTAACTAGACATGTGCTCTAACCAACTGAGCTACGAGCCACTTATGCGACTCTGTCAATTGGCAGGATCAAACCCTCACCACCATACATCAGTTGTCAAGCCAATAATAATCAATGGATAAATAACACGTCACAATTGTGACAGCCGACATTAAAGCAAGTAGCGGGGATCGATTGTCCACCAAAGCATCTTGAGTCCCCACGACCTCACGGTGTCTTCAAACATAAAATCGGTAATAGAATATTTTAGAATTAAATCTTAAGCATCATATTTTGTGATTTCTTGATTAACACATAATAATTGTCAAAATTAAAATTTAAAATATCTAGACCCATATGAAATATCAAATGGGATCCCCAAGACCCCGAATAAGCTTTAACTTTTGAGAGATAGAAGTTTAAAGGGACTTCTGATTCAATAAACTCAGCATAGAAATCGATTTGTATACCCATTTTGATTACCATGATGAATTAAATACATCAATTTTCCAATACTCTCCATTGTCTCAACAGCTCAAATTCTTTATCATTGATCAAGTTCAAGAGCTGGAAACTTGACCGATATTTGATTCCTTTCGGCAATAATCCTGATCCAGAAAGTTCATTGGTGCTGAGGACGATGTTAGAAAAACTGGAATAATTTAGTAGCTCAGCGGAACACTGTGTTTGCATTCTGTTAGCAACTCGTATCTGCAACGTATGAATATGAAAACATTGTCGTTGCTAACGCTTCTCCATCTCTCCGCGTACCTTTTTCAACAGCCGATGCAGGAGCATATTTTTCTTGAGAGATTTTCTGTGAACTCAATTTGTTAATTAGTAAAAGTAATTCCTTAACTCTTAATGATTTCACACTCCGCAGTTCTGAAGTGTTCTGTAGCTAAGTGTGAGTGCAGCAGAATGTTGAAGATGTGACTTGATGCCACGGACACCGCAAATACAAAACGCTCTGTATTTCCATTGATGTGATGTAGATATGAATGGAACAATAATCACCATATCTACACGGTTAGTTTGCTTTTTGGAATGAGGTGATGTATTGTATTCTGCTGGATCGATGCGAGGGATGACCGCAATGGTTGTAACTTGAAAGAGACGACCCATCAGCCAACATGACAAGGAATTAGCATCACCAGAGGTCAGCAACAAAATAAGTTGCAGTTATTAGAGAGGCAGCACTCAATAAGTTGAAGTAATTAAAGAGGCAGCAATCAATGAATTGCAGTAATTAATGGGCAGCACTCAATAAGTTGCAGTTATCAGAGGGAAGCAATCAATAAATTGCAGTTATTAGAGAGGCGGCAATCAATAAATTGCAGTTATTAGAGAGGCAACAATCAATAAATTGCAGTTATTAGAGAGGCGGCAATCAATAAATTGCACTTACTAGAGAGGCAGCAATCAATAAATTGCAGTTACTAGAGAGGCAGCAATCAATAAGTTGCAGTTATTAGAGAGGCGGCAATGAATAAGTTGCAGTTATTAGAGAGGCAGCAATCAATAAATTGCAGTTATTAGAGAGGCGGCAATCAATAAGTTGCAGTTATTAGAGAGGCAGCAATCAATAAATTGCAGTTATTAGAGAGGCAACAATCAATAAATTGCAGTTATTAGAGAGGCAGCAATCAATAAATTGCAGTTATTAGAGAGGCAGCAATCAATAAGTTGCAGTAATTAAAGAGGCGGCAATCAATAAATTGCAGTTATCAGAGAGGCAACAATCAATAAATTGCAGTTATTAGAGAGGCAGCAATCAATAAGTTGCAGTAATTAAAGAGGCGGCAATCAATAAATTGCAGTTATTAGAGAGGCAACAATCAATAAATTGCAGTTATTAGAGAGGCAATAATCAATGAATTGCAGTTATTAGAGAGCGGCAATCAATGAATTGCAGTTATTAGAGAGGTGGCAATCAATAAATTGCAGTTATTAGAGAGGCAACAATCAATAAATTGCAGTTATTAGAGAGGCGGCAATCAATAAATTGCAGTTACTAGAGAGGCAGCAATCAATAAGTTGCAGTTACTAGAGAGGCAGCAATCAATAAGTTGCAGTTATTAGAGGGAAGCAATCAATAAGTTGCAGTTATTGGAGGGCTGCAATTTAAATTGCAGTAATTTTTTGACAAATCGATGTGACCATGGAAATCCGACACTCTTTAATAACAAAGGACTAAAACAGACATGGACAATGAAAACGATGCATGTCGACTTCGTTGTCATGAGAACGGTGTCTAAATGACAGCGGTTTCCAGGGTTTGACAATGGACATTCAAGTCTCATGAATCGCTGCTTAGTGGACTACTTACTTCAACATCAAGGCTAAGTGACTCAGTCGACCGATTTCGTGGACTCCACTGCATCTAGACAATGACGCACGTGCAAGTGGACGCGTGCATCTGTGTGTGCAGCAGTGTGTGTCCAGTGTCCGGTCACTTAGTGAGCCAGTGTAAAATACGCCTGTATGAGCTTGTTTTGAATGTAATCCCTCAAATGTGCATTCATCTGAAAGTTTATTAAGAAGATGGTTATAGATACTCGATTTTTATCTACACAGGTACATTATTTCAGTTGAAAGTTACATTCCTTAACTGACAGTAAAAGCGTGCGCCAACAATCACAAGATTCTCGAATCGATTCTTATTAAAAACAATAATAATTTACTAAACAATAGAGACGGCTCCATTCCACTTCTGTTGAATCTATGGCTATGTCATTGGATTCAAACTACGTAATTTCATGTCTGTCCTACTTGTGGTTCATCTGTACATTGCCATCTGACGCCATTTTAGATGTGTTCAATTCATTTCATCTCATATAAAAATGATTTTACCTTGTTTTACATCAAGCCATTGAGAAAGGAGACTGCAGCGCCTGAAACGCGTTTGGATGAAACAATGACAGTAAAAGGCAGTGATAACATGGCGATTTTGATGCATGAGTGTGACATGACATAAAATATCATGAACATGATTAGTTCCATATGGTGCAGATTAACATTGTCTGTGCTGATACAAGTCAAGTAAAAAAGCAGCTTGTAAAACCTACAATTATTTTTCTTCATTCTAGTTGATTACTAAGATGGCTTTATTTACATGTTTATGTCTTATATGCCAAGCCAGGGTGGCGTTGTATACTTTACCTAATGAATGATCTGTTCACCAAAAATGCACAAAAAACCCTCAGATCGATGAATCATTTCCTTGTAAATTGCAGCTTAGGGGTATTAGAAAACATGTTCAAACCATTTACTTAGCATAGAATTTGTCAAAAATGTGTGATCTTCTGTTAGTTTGTTTTAAATCAATTTATTCAACGGAAATGACAATTTGTGCATGTTAGCTTTCAATTGAGATTTGATCCATTCATTCACTTGGTGCCATCTGGTGACGTTCTATTATCCTTTCAAAGATATTTCCGTGATTCTCATTCGCAGCTTATTGTCTGTCATTAATCAATCTTGTAGGAGTTTCATCAAGTCGTTCTGAAAGATCCCTGATTAGAAATCTATGACATATGTTGCTGTAGACATTGCTTCATTGTTCCTTTGCCTTGATTTTGAGTGAGAAATGATCAAGGACGTGCTTCAACCAATATTTGAATGTGATAATGGCTGGAGACAACGAAGATTGAATCTCTCATTGAAATATTATGAACAGAGATTAAATATTACAATATAGAAATAAGAACTTGCTCTCAGGAGTCTCTTATTTCAAGGAAAACAATCAAGGAAACAAATTGTCAAAAGCTTGAATTCTGAAATATGCCCGGATAGAAATAGAAAGCAGAGAGAATTGTTTTCATTTACGACTGTATAAACAGGACAGACAGACGCGTCTATTCAGATCGCATTCATGCGCTTGTCATTTAGAGGAATGAAATCGATCAACCAGATCGTTGGTAAACTGAGGCGGAAGTTCGCACACAGGATGAGCTTCAAGCCGCAAACAGAATTCTCAATGTTTTGGAAAGCATAAATTCCTTCCAAATTGTTTTATTTAGCAAATCAAAAATGTATTAAAGTAACCAAACGACCCCATGTTTCGAGCTCTTCGCTGTTCTTCGCTGGAGTGAAGCAGAACAATGAAACGTTCCAGCCTAAATATCAGCAAACAGCTGACCACTCACATTTTTTGGCACACACAAAAAGCCAAAATCTATGATTTATGCCCGAAATGCAGCAGTGGACTTTCGAACCCTGCGATTACATACAATTCAACATGCAATTACTAAAGAAACGACTTTCATCTCAGATTGGCGTCTTCATAACAAGTTGATTTTGAATGTTAATAAATCAAAACTTATGCTACTAACTCGATTTGACATCAACGAGTCTGTCTCACTGCCGCTTCACAGAGTGCGTGAGATGAATGTCCTTGGTATCATACTTGATGATCGTCTGAGTTGGAAATCGCACACTCGCTACCTCACTAACAAAGCAAATCAACGGTTTCACATTCTTCGTCGTCTAAGAAGTATATTATCGGATGATGAGCTGCACAATGTTTATACTTCGTCGGTTAGATCGTTGCTGGAATATGCTTCCCCAGTTTTTGTTGGAATGAACAAAACTCTGTCAAAACAGCTTCAACACGCCGATAACCGACCACATCGCATGATATACCGGACTTATGTTGGCAGTGGAAATAGTCAAAAATGCTCATGTCTTAAGAATGAATTGAAATTTAGACGTCTGTCCCAAAGCAAAAAATTATTTTTGTCAGTGTTTTGCCAAAAAGACCACTGTCTGAAGTATTGTGTTCCAAAACGTCTCAGGAATCAATACTCGGTAACTTTGTGCCGTTCATTCAAAGGGGAAAATACGTTCTTCCCTTTCGTTACTTCTATGATAAACGCTGCTGAATTAAATATACATCAGTTACAGATTGCACAGTATGCCAGTACTTTGTTGAGTGTTTCACCATATTTTTATTTATTACGTACTGGTTTGAATGCATATGCATTCTTTATCTTTGTAGTGATTTTCATTTCCTTAAATATATACGCTTATCATCATCATCATCATTACCTTACGCAGGGAGGTTTCTCGGTATTAGTTGATAGCGATAAATCGCTGTTAACATTTGCCGAAACATTTATTTAGCATTATCTTACGCTTAAAAAGGCTTGCTTACTAGTGTGTTTTTATAGTGCATAGTGTATTGTTTAATTCACATAATGTTGTGATGTAGACCATTTCACATCTATGCAATAGTTTGAAATTGTAGAACATTTGTATATCGATGCAATTTTAACTTCTTGACAAAGAGAAAAGCATAGAGTAGGGAAACGTCGACCGCCATACTCTGAGAGAGCGTCATCTTATCAGCGGAGTTGAAAATAGACCGCCACGATGTTCTGCTCGAGATTTACCACTCCGTAAATGTCTTCAGGCTTTCGTGTTTTCTGGTTGACTTATCGTGTTCGAGAATGGTTGGAACCTTGAATTTTCTATCTGATTTTGTTTACACCTTTTTTCATCCTACATGTAATTTGATAAGAATCATCTTTAGGCTCTGTGATTATCTCAAAATACAGAGGATGATAAGACAAGTAACCTGGCAATTGATGAATCTATCAAATCTCAACAGATGTAACCACCACGAGACATGTTTCGGCCTGTTGGGCCTCATCAGTCGTGGGTAGGTTTGAACCAGCGACGTTGGAGCTAGAAGACGTGCAAGCATACCCTCCAACCACAAGGCCACTGGACCGTCTGCTGACAGCGTGAATTAACCCGGAAGGCACTGCTTTGACGCAGGCACCTGAAGATTTGATAAATTTATCAATTGCCAGGTTACTTGTCTTAGCATGCAATGAACAGCGCCTGCGTGAAGCGCCTCAATCTCGTATGCGTTATCAAATGATTGCAGAATGCAGTCTACCCTCCATGTGCCTGTGTTAAAGCAGTGCATTCCTGGCTAATTCGCGCTCTCAACAGATGGTCCGGTGGCCTTGTGGTTAGAGGGTATGCTTGCACGTCCTCTAGCTCCAACGTCGCTGGTTCAAACCTACCCACGACTGATGAGGCCCAACAGGCCGAAAGATGTCTCGTGGTGGTTACATCTGTTGAGGTTTGATAAACAGAGGATGATGTTCTAGATATCGGCTTCGATAAAATAGCACTGGAAAATCCCAGTGATCTTCAAAGTTGAAGAGAATTTAATTCAAATTAAATCAGACACCATTTCAACAATCATCGCAATGTCATCTGCAGAGCTTGACAATCAGCACCGAAGCTCCGAAGATGCCTCATTTAAAAATTCATGTGCTATTATCATGCATCTGATCGGCAGTGTATGTGAGAATGTGGTTGAATGTGGATAAAGTTGCCCAAAATGTTTGTATTTGCCGACATTAAGAGGCTCGCCAAATCTAAATGTGTCTAGCTTTATAGACAGGCCAACATGAACCTGATAGGAAATGACCTGAAGACATTCCATGCAAAAATTATGACTCTGGGCTTAGTACTTCTCGTTTAATCAGAGAAAACACAGAAAATTTCATTCTTAGATTCGCAGTAGGCACAGGGTGTACATCATTCTGTGAAAGTCTCACTTTCGGCCTCTTTCCCTGCAAAAACTCGTGCTGGCTGCCGGATTATCCTGGCTCATCGCAACAATCACAATCTCTTTCAACAATCATCGCAATGTCATCTGCAGAGCTTCACAATCGGCACCGAAGCTCCCAAGATGCCTCATTTAACAATTCGTTCCACTCAGGCTTCCCACATTATAGAAATCAAAGCATAATATTCATGCAGCTGAATCCAGTTGTAGAACAGAGCCAACATCCGTACTGAAGTGATCGATTTGGATTATATTCATTCTTCTGTCTTTAAAATGACTGCGAATAATTTCTTTTCATTGCCTGCAGATTATCATTGTAATCTCACAACTTCGCTCCGTCACTTCATCGTTTCCTCATTTGCACTAAGATCAAGTAACTCCTGATTGAAAATTATTGACATTTTAGCATTCAGTCGATTCAAGGCCAAGAAGAAGCAATGGTACATCTTCGAGGAGAGTCGTTCACAGCTGCTGTTCTATCGATCACAAACGGAGGCGAAATCTTCGAATTCGGAGCCACTCGGGGCAATCAACATCAAAAATGCCACAATATCATTGAATCTGGAAGAACAAAATCAGTTTGTCATCAAGTAAGTTGTGCACCATTCCTGGATGTCAATGAATTTTATGTCATCAACTAATGAAGATGGTAATTCGTGATCATTATTCTAATTTTCGTATAATTATAATAAGATAATAACAAAAGCAAATTTATTTCATTGCCTCCTCATTTAATTTTCAATTCATTATTTCTCTTTTTCTCTGATGGGATGCCTGCCACAGCACATTAATTGAATGATAATCTAGAGATACATCATGTTATTCTTACACCACCGCAGTCGAAAACAATTTCGTCAAACGCAAGTGCTTCGGTGACTCAAAGATGACATTGAGTTAAGGAGAAGTTTTTTTAGACTTTTTAAAAGCAAATAAATTGGTCTGAGAAAGGAGGTGTCATTGTTGAACCATTCTTCAAATTGGGAAAAATCATCTCCCGTGAGACACTCTCAATCACAGCAAATTATTTCAATTTCTCCTGGAAGTGGTTGTTCTAACAAAGTCATTGCCTCAAAACATGTTTTCTGTTTTTTATTTTGGAAATCTCAACATAGTGGCATTTGATGTAAGATTTTCTTAATAACATGTTCTCAGTTTCTATTAGTGTCTTATTGGTGTTTAGACGGTTTAGGCTTCAGATGTCAGTTGAACAACTGTTTTGTTAGAGAACAAAAAGTATCAGTGTTTAAACCACAGAATTAATCGTATCACTTTGCTAGAAGTGCAAACTGATTCAAACAGATGGCACATGCAGGAACTTAATAAGTGGGCAAAAAAAATTTAATACCTCACAGAGATAGGAAAAATAGTCGTGCGTCGCTTGCGGATTGCTCTGAATTCCTTGAAAATGCTCCGATCACCACGACTCCTTCAGATTCGAAGAATTCAGATCATTGCGCAAAAGTTCTCTCGATGATGTTGGGCCCGTCGATCATTTTAAAAAAAGTTAGCAGGCGCATGAAAAAACGTTCACAAACTTCTCTGTACAACTTGACATCGTCTGTGTCTCTTTGCTGTGTGATCCGGTTGATAACAGTCACTGAAACTTTGCACAATTTGGCGTGTTTATTGTTGAATTGGCTGCTCATTGTTCGATTGCTATGGTATTTAGTCAGCAGATTGTGCCATTTCATTTGCGTTACATGTTCCAATGTTTCCCTTCTAGTCAAACGGAAGAAGAGACGACCTGTCTAATTCTGTGGTTTAGACAATATATTATCTAAAACAAAAAAGCCGGATGCTGTTGCTTCATTTTGTTTTGTATTGTCTGAAATTTAGTCAATTTAATCTGCTACCGGAGATACCGAAGCTCATTGCCATTTTGATTGAATATCTATAGACTGACGACGTAAACTAGTCTGGCAACCAAATTCCTAAGCAGGATATACGAGTACACTTTCTCCTTATGTTTCCCACGTCATTTCTTTCAACCACTCAAACAAACAGTTACTAAGAAAAATAAACTCATATTTTCTTTCTATGGCATTTGAAGTGTTTCTCAGGTGGATTTGAGATCTGAATATTGATCTTAATCGAACCATTCAACTGAACAACGTGCTGCCGTTGAATTGTTAAGTGAGCTGGTGACAAAAGCTAGAATGAATTGCATAGAATAGAATATAATAAATTATTTTTTTTGTAATTATGTAATATAAAGATTTAACAAAATAAAATTTTGAAAGTAATATGCAACCATGTTTTCCATGGCGCAGACGTTGAGCCCTTAGAATTTCATTGGATGTCTTCAGGAGAGTTATTCATATCAAAAATATCACTATGTAGTCCGTAGGGATTGTACCTCAGATATCCCGCGAAATTCGATAAAGTTTCTTTCTCTCAGGCTAGAATACTTGAGTAAATGGAATTTTGTGACAAAATATTCGAATTTAGCATTCTAAAATCCTAATTTCCATCAAATTCATAGTTTGATGACAACATGGGGTGATATTCGAAGGAACTGTTTTTGGAAATGCATGTATGGATGAAATTGCCAATAAACTTCAATTGTTTGAATGGGCCATGACTGGTTTATTGAATCTTTGTTATTTGTCAGAAGCTTGAAGTTTATTGTCATGATGATGATGAAGCTTTTACGTCACTACTCCCCATGCTTGGGGCTTGGACGGTGGTGACATAGTCAGACTTATGGAGCGTTGTAGTCACAGAATTAAATGTTTTGTTTATCTGCTTCGGTTTGCTAGAAGTGTGATTAATACGAAATGGATGGCACATTGAGGAACCTATTAAGTGGGCAAAAAGGAATTCCTAATACCTTACAGAGATAGGAAAAAAAGTCGTGCGTCGCTTGCGGATTAATGTGAGTTCCAGCGAAGTGCTTCGATTGCCAAAATTCCTTCAGATTCGAAGACTTCAGATCATTGCCCACAAGTTTTCTCCATAATGTTGACCCTTCCGATCATTATTAAAGAAAGTAGCAGGCGTACGAAAATTAGTTCACTTGATGATTTCACATCCTCTCCTCGGCATTGCTCAGTGTATAGTGCATACATTGAATCGAAGCCAGGCATCGATGTGTGTTTTGGTGTGTGCGAAGTGATATCACAGCACGCACGCATCTCTCACTGGCTCTGGTGTCCTCTGCTGACAGCTTATTGTTTGCCATTTCCAATAGCAAGCGATACACGAATTATCCATTCGAGAAGGAGCAAGTTGTGTGATGTGATGTACCATTTCGATATTAAGGTTACATACAATTCTTCCTTTCTAGGAAACCGAAGCGCGCGCAGATGAATCTAATTCTGTGGTTGTAGTACTTTTAGTCCGGATGCCCTTCCTGCCGACTTCCAATGACACCTTCGGGGCTCGACCTCTGGACCAAAAGATCACTAGGCCAAGCACTTAGCCACTGTGCCACGGAGACCACGTCAGCTCGATGTAATTCAATTTCTATCTGTCGCATGCTAGTCAACCCTTACTGACACCATCTGTACGTCTGTGAACAGCTTCAGTGCTATTTGATATGCGTGATTTGTTCTCCTTGTACATTTTGAATCTTTCATAAATTTCTTGTAATCCTTTTCTCCTGAAGAAATTAGCTCTGAGCTATTGAAATACATCGAGCTGATATCTCCAAAGACCATAAGATAATAAACTTCAAGTTTCTGATTTTGTTAGTTCAGTTGCTATTATTTCTGTTTCCTACGTAATGCTTCGCAGGTAATTTAGGAATTTGAAGCAACGGTCGAACTTATAATTGTGTAGGTGAAAAAGCAAACGATTCTCATCATCATCAATGTCCTGAATGCATGAAATGCTTGTCATTTGGATAGCATCATGCTTTCTGCTATGGTGTACTGTAACCAAGAACAACCCGTCATCTTTCATCATTTTTCTATACTTCATGTATATATGCATTTCTACATTATCCGTCCTATTGTTTCAATTTTTTCAAAGTGTTTCTCTATTATGTATCTTTTGTGTACTTACCTGAGGATGGCTTGTTGAAATGCATCGCATCTTATAACAGTTGTATACAACAACAAATCTCTTCTCAAAACACAAGATTCCGGAATGAGTGTTCATCATAGAGAGGTTTTCCATTAAGAAATGACAAAGTAGCAGAGCCTGAAGAAACAGAAGTTCCACTGAGTTGTAGATGAAGTAGTTGTCATGAATCTCAGGAAAGTTATTTAGTAAGCTTTTAAAGTATTGCAACTACATGTCCTATAACTAAATGGTTGTACTGCGAATAACACTCAAAAATGCAATTAAACGAAATTACAAGCTGTTGTGCTTAAGTTTCAGTTGCAACCACAGAATTAGACAGGTCGTCTCTTCTTCTGTTTGACTAGTAGTTGGGGTGCTAAGTCGACAATAAGGGCTGAACCGTGCAAATAGAGGGTAGAGGTCCAGATTTTTGCTCAAATACAGATTAAGGTATGAGTATTTTATCTTGATATGTATCTCTTTGGACACTTTTATATTTGACGCATAGTCATCAGCCAAAAAATGCTGTTTTACATGGAGAATCCCTATCTAAGATATTAATTGTTTTAGTCCGCCGCAATTCACTGCTGCTACATTTGCAAGCGTCACTATGGTAACAATAATCAGCGAAGTTTAATTTTAGTTAGCTGCAAAATATTTATCTGAAATGACACGTGCTCCAATATAATAAACAAGTTGAATGGTGAAATTGTACTTCAGACTTAACGAAATTGATGATATAAATATAGTTTGGTGAACTTAATGTGTTTTAAGAATGACATCAGCTGGTGTAATGCAAGCATACACCCACAGTATCGTTATAATCGATTTTGAACAATTTGCGGTTATTTATGACATGGTGGAGATCGTCTCACATTTTTTAGTAAATATAGCATTTCGTTAAATAATGTATCGACAACAATTGAAAGTAGGTCGCTCATTCAACTATTTCTACAAAGACAAATGCTTGTAGTGGCGGCTAAAATACATCGAAGGTCAAAATGAAAACTAATAAAGTACACGAAATCCAAAAACTCATAAAAGAGGGTATTTTTGCGTTAAATAATTAATGTACGACTCGCAAGTGGAGCGAGCGTACAAAATATGTCACATTTGGAGAGAGGTCGATTTTTCCAGCTGACGTTTAGGACAAAATTAATAGGTAATGGCTATTACACTGGCTGAGCTGGAACAATTTTAATCTGGCGACTGTTACACCGAATTAGCCAGCAAGACTGATTACCTAATAGATAAGTGGGATATGGAAAGTATCTACATTAAATAGAGCACTAAATTAAACTTTGTTACATTAAGAGTTTCCGAATCACCGTGGGGAAGTTTGCTTCGCTTAAGAAATCACTAAGTATCTCAGAAAACATCGAAGACGAAGATAAACCAAGCAGGGCTAAGCAAGACAAGCAACGAGTCAAGACACATTCTAATGCAATTTTTTGTCTTATTGAATGATCTGCAGCCATGCTTGTACTCGTAGCTAATCAACATGAGGCGTGTTGATAGATATGGAAGACTTTTGTACAGGCTACTGCATATAATGTATAATGTAATAGCCACTGCATAATAAAAAGGTTCACTGAATAAATCAGTCAATACCCAAAGCATTCAAATTATAGATAATTTCGTTTAAAATGTTGGTGCATCCCTTCTTAGTGTCATTCTCTAGATCACATCAAACAGGAACACCCAACGGACAAATCTGTCCTGAGAAACATTTTACGCAATAAATACATGTTTTTCACCAATTTTACAAAAAAGATTATCACCATCATTACTTTACAGCACACCGACAGTCAAATTTGCCAATACTTATTAGTGTGGAGAAATATAAAACGTCAACTTCCCTTAGTAGACTGAATGTTTCAATAAAGTAAGGTAAGTCAAACATAAGGTCTAAGTTTCGACAGTCTCTGTCAGCTTCAGGGTGCAGTAATTTTTTTACTGCGACTTGAAGTTGACAGAGACTGCGAGAAACGTTGGCTTTGGATATGCATGCATATTTTGCCTACCGTACTTTATGAAAACGTTCGTCCTACTAAAAGGAGTTCACTTTTAATAATTTTTCCTCACAGATGACCATGAACCTCCTGTGTCAAGCAAAACGTTGTCAATACTGCTTCAATCACCACCAACCTAGCTCACTTCACGCATTCTAAACAAGCCTTCACCAATATGACAAGAATATCTTTAACAACATAACTGGCCTGTGTACACTGACAGACAGAAATACCTCAATCACAATCAAACTTGTCCCACATCTTCTCAGTGTCATTCAGTAGAGCGTTTCAAAATACAGCGGAAAACGGGAACTCTGGGCGGAAAAGCGGTTCTACGAGTAAAAGTACTTGGTCGGATGGATGCATTTCCGGCTACAGTTTCAGTTGTGGATCTGTAGCTGAAAAGGCAGCGCATCGACACCAAAGGCCTTCTTGTCAATGCTGCCTCAATTCAAACCAAACGTTCCCCACATCTTCTCAGTGTCATTCACTAGATCACTTTAAAAAACAGTAGTCAACTGGACCAAGAAATAATTCTCAAAGTATAAGTACTCCTCGGATAGATGCACCTCCGGGTGCAGTTTCAGTTGTGGATCTGCATCTGAAAATGGCAGTGCAACGATACCGAAAACATTGTCAATGCTGCCTCAATTCGAACCAAACTGGCATCAGCCAGGCATGGGAAGCACCTCGCGCAATCAACGCACGCCTTCACCAATTCTGCAAAAAATGTATTTTTCCCACAATTCTTTACACTGTCAGTCAAAACGTTGATAGTATTGTCTCAACCACAACCAACTCATTATCATTCTGCAGAGCACATCAGAAGGCAACAGCGCAACCCAGGCCTGACATACACTGCATGCTATCATCACA